>JAQGCQ010000091.1:0-23868 GCA_034699945.1 Chamobates pusillus
ATACTGTTCGGATCAAAATACTTGACATTAATTTGTTCAACAAATTAAGATCCCTTTCCTTTAATTTAAAGCATACTCTGCTTTTGTAGTAATATTTATTCAAAGCTTAATTGAAATTTATTTTTGAAAAATTCTGGAAGTGTTTGATATTATATGAATCGTTAAGTTGTGAACGATTACCAAGGTGGTCACTCACACCACTATTAATAACTATCAGGGGTTAAACCAAAATCGTGGAAATTCTAAAAAATAGATGAAAATATACCTTGGTCCATTTTATAATCTAGAAAAGATATGAAAAAACCTAGTTATTTGATGAGTTTCCTCTTCTCTACCCTCCCTGGATATCACTGTTTGCGAAGAGTGTTTTCGCATAACATTTTCTTAATTTCTATGAAATTAATTTTAGAGAAGAGTTCATGACTTTTGAGTTTAATTTAAAAGTCGAGAGAAATGTTCGCGAAATTCAATAAACAAAATTAAATCCGTTTTGAATGCGTTGTTATTCTTTCAATTTTATGCAAAATAAGAAAAAAATAAAAGTAATCATTACATGAATAATAATAAAGTGAATAATAAATGAAACAAATGTTTTGAATAAAAAGAAAAGTTTTTGACACAAAGTTTTCGACTCAAACTAAAGATAAGACAATCATTTGAACAGATATTCTCTGTTTGTCTTCTAAAACAGTGGTAACTATTTTTTGTTATATAAGAAAAAGAGAACAAAAACAATACGACAATTGTTTTCAATTATAATAACTATATCTACAGATCTGTAATTATAAGCGAATCTCTAATCTCTATAATAATTATAATTAATAAGAATTATTAATTAATTGTAATTATAATGAATTAATTGAATTTACAAAATAACAGAACTTATGATCAAAATATGTAAAAACTTATATTTCAATAATTCTTTTTAAACAACTTTTTACAAATAACTTCTTTTTCTTCAGTAAATATTTTCTCAACAATTATACAAAAAAATTCTCAAAATATTAAGAATTAAAATTTTCTTTCAAATAATTGTTTAAATTAATAATAAAACAAAAAAAAATATTAAACACATAAAATGATAATTAAATTGTAGCACAAAATCGTAAATAACTTATTATGCGTTCATAACATTCGACAGAAAAAAATGATTATAATTGTAATAAACATAATAAACAAAAATAAGATACAAATAATAATATAATATATTTATTATATAAAAATGAATGATTTGTTTGGCAGTTATGTTAATATTAATATTAATAATAATTGCGTGTCTGTTGTCTTGTCTTATATGTAATGGTTTTGTTTTGTTTAGTCTTTTGTTTTTGTTTTGATGATTATATTGTACTTTAATGTCAATAATTAAATATTGTAATATTGCTGTGAATTCAAATGTTTTAATCAATTAAAAGATTAGATCAAAAATATTAAGACATCGAAAAAATTTAAATATAATTATTAATCAGAAGAACAATAAGAGAAGAGAAGAATTAATAATCACTGACTTGAAAGTCAGTGCACAAAATTCTCGAAATAGTTTTAAAATTAGTGAAAGGAATCCCTTTTTATGGAGTAATGAGTCTTTTCATCGCTATTTTCTTAAGTCATTCGAAATTTTGTTTTGTTTCGAATAACTTTCAATTAAACAAATAACTAATGAAACCATTGATTGGTTGGAAATGTTTTTTCAAATCTATAGAATAAGTGCTACAAAAATACAATTAAAATACTAAATGTTTTTTATCCAGAATTTGTTTGACGACTGACTTCAGACATACAAACAACTAATTTAAAAGACAGACAGAAGACAAGTGATTCCGATTGACAGTCAGAAGCGTTTTATTATCTTTTTTTAGACCAAACGCTTTGCTGTCATTACAAATGGCTTTTATTTTGTTTGAAAAAAAAATTGTTTAACGATATCTCACTTTTGGATTAAAAGCAACACAAGAATATTCTACAAGTTTTTAGAGGGAATTCCTCTGAAAAATATAAGACCACTAATCGTTCTGTAAGTTCTGTAAGAATACGTAATGTAAAGACAATAACAAATTTGTTTCGATTACTCGAATCAATGATTAACGACATTATTTGACATCAATATTAACATTAATTATAATATAATATGTGTGCGAATTTAGGGGCTTTCAAATAGATTACAATTATTTTGTTTCTCTTTGTATTTCATTTTAAATAACATTATTTGTATCATATTTTTTAATTAAATGAGAAAATAAAGCTTTCATTTAATATAGAATTTCTTCTTAAATATAATTGTTTTGTTACTTAAATATAGCGCTAATAATAATAGTAATAATAATAATACTAAACATGATTTTAGATCTTGTGTTCAATAAATTTGTCTTAAAATGTAAATATAGTTTTGTTGTTCAGTCAGTTTTAAATTTGTTTGACAATCGTTAGTGTCGTTCAACAAAATAATGTTAATCAGAATAATAATTATTATTATAATCATTAGATTTGGGTATTATTTTTGTTGGAAATATTATTATTCGTTTTCGTTAAATATATTTCCAATTGAGTTAAAACTCAAAATCATTTACAAATTCATCCATTTTTCGTAGTAATGGCCAAAAAATGCTTCATTATTATAATAATTCAGTTCGTAATCCATTAATACCGTCAGAAAAAAACTTATATTAAAATGAGTTTTATATAAGTTTTTTTTGCCAATCATTATAACATATATTGGCATAAAATTTACATAAATATAGAATTTATATATTTTTTCGGCGTTTTTTCAGTTTCTACTCTGAACTGATCTGAAGCTAAAAATTCCTGGAATTTTGATTTGTTTGAAGTGTTTTAAATGCGACCACTATTTCGACCGAATATTTCAATTTTTTGGTTCAATAAATTCGAGTTCAAAAACAATAATTGTTTCGATTTAATAGAAATCGAGCGTAAAATAGATGGACTGTTCGGACAATTATTTTGATTATTCTTTGTTTATCATAAAAAAACATCGAAATATCGAATCGATTTTAGGGATGAGTTAACCGTTGCTGGAGTTCATTGAGAACACAACTGACTATACTTTATATGCGTTTAATATAAGAGTTTTGACGATTGGGAGACATTAGCGATCATTTCATAATAATAATCATTAGAATCATATGATATTTCAAATTATATATAATATATGGCGAAAAATCATCAAAAAAAGGAAAACTTAATTTTTCTCTTCTATAGTAATAATAATAATAATACATAATATGATAACAAAGAAAAAATTTATAATAATTTACATTAACTGAAGGTTTGCATCAGTTTTAATATATAATAATATTTTGACAAAAATTCTATTTTGACTCACAATTGAAGTCTTCAAAAATCATTAATCATTTGCCGGTTCTGAGTGTTGTTTGAGGGGTGAGTGGTGTCAGTCTGAGAATCGGGTGCAGGCCTTCTTCCACTTGCATTGTGTACACCAGGACTCTCTGTTGTCCATTCCATAGACTTTTCTACACTTCCGACTCTCACCTCTGCCTCGTTTTGAGGGCGAATTCTTATTTGGCGACGACTGGAGTATTGTAGTGCCGATGGCTGTGCCAATGGAGGCGCTAAATGGCTGACCATAACTGCCATTAGAGACCCGATTATTATTGCTATTGAGTCGCATATATTTGTGATTAACGCGCGGCGACTGCAGGGATGTCTGCGGAGCACTGGTTGCATATGTATGCGCTCTGTATGAGGAAAGGCCTGTTATACCAGGAATGTTGATCGGAGTGGACAGTAATGACTTTTGTTTGCCTCTAAAGGCAACGGAGTTATTGTTTATATTATTATTAATACAATTGTTTGTGATTTTATTGTTGGAAACGCCGTTATTATTGACATTAATTGCATTGAAAGCATTGAATCCATTCATACATTTAATATCGTTATTGGGTTTAATATTGTTCTCCGAATCAGAAGTGAAGTTCTGTCGCCGTCTCTCATATTCGTGATCTTCTAAGTGACTGAAAGTGGGCGCCGAACACGACTGGGCGAAGAAAATGTGCGTTTGAGGCGATGGCGTTGGACTGTGGCTGCCAGAGATCAGACTTCCGTCATTCGATATCGAAGGTGACTGCGGCACAGAATGAGATGAGGACGACGTCGACGACGACGAACCCACTGAGTTCTCGTCCACTTCGATCTCCGTATAATAGAACTCTTCCTCGCGATCACTACTCTCTCCGTTCAGATCAGTTCGACTGAAGACAAAAACAAATAAAAACTGTTAATCGATATGTAATGACAGACTTTGAGGGATAATGACATTAATTGGGAACCAAATACAGCTGTCCTTCCCTTCTCTGATGAGAGAAAGGATTGTTAACTCAAAGATGAGATAAAAACAAATTATAGGAGAAATGGGACCAGAAATGAATTGTCGGACCACTACTACCACTATTACAATGAGATTATTGTAATCATCGGACAATTTATGGCAAAAAAAGGAATTCTCTTCTATTCTCTTCTTCGCATTCAATGAAATTTCAATTTGGGTTTTAATGACAGGAAATTGAATTAAATCTTTATTGAGATAATTATTCTTCATTAAAATGCATTCAATTCTAAATTTCAATTTTTTAACATTAAGTGTCATTTGGGGTCCAAATAAGTGTCTCAAGTGAAGCACCGGTGCCTAATATAGTGGATCGTTAGTTCCCAACACATCCATTGCAATAGTAATATACGGCTCTTTTTATCACAGAATACACACAAGAAATTGTTGTGAAGTTCTGACTGTTCTGACGGTTGCCATAAATAATGGAAACAATTCAATAATAAGAGCCAAATAAAAGACTAATATATAGTAATACTGTTAGACATAAGACTTGAGAACAGATATTAAACGCTATTAGATATAAGATATAATACAACTGATTCTCAGATCATAACAATTATTGTTTGACTTCCTTTAAACTCACAAAATATTAATTATTTTGGAATCGATTTTAACTTTCAGACAAATAACTGTTTATATGGAAAGACACGACTCTTAGGATTGAGTGAACACTGGAATCAGTCATTACTTATCTTTGGGAGTAGTGTTGGCCAATGTTCACAACAGTGAGCCTACTCTTCCTGATTCTAATGTCTATATTGTTGTTGTATTGACGGCACAGTTATCTCATATCTATAGCTTATTGAGATATGGTGTCTAAAAGGACAGACTAGTTATATATGTGTTACTCAATAGTATCGAACTATCGAGAGCTCAACCGAGTGGACGGTTGGCCCTAATCTTTATGACAACTCAAAAGGGCTTACAATTAATGTGCGTTTAGAGGAAGAGTCAGTAAAGTTGACTGTATTTTATTGAGTAATTAAAGACAAACCCGAGATGTTGTGTGCGGACATGTTTCTCTATTTGGTGGCAGTGCTCGCTCTGGTAAAGACATCCGGGCCAAGTGCACTTATAGATTATTACTGCAAACAGTTTTAATTTAATATTCAATTCTTATAATAAATAGTATTTAATAGCATTTAATGGCCAATAATTGTGTTTACATTCCGGAAGTCGCGGCGATTTCGGACTACACGATAGCGACATCAGAACCATTGCTGCCATACAGTCATCCATTACGTCGTCCTCTGAATTACTCGGTCTTCTCTTTCGGCCACTGAATAATAAAGAAGACAATAAAATGTAGACAAAAGTCAATTGATTTTAGAGTCAATCAATTTTTAGCAACAAATATAAAACTGAGTAACAGTGGATGTGGTGTTGCAAAGAGAATAGCACAGAATAGCACATATCATAGATAATAGCACTGCACAACTGAAGAGAAGTGCACATCTAATTTAGTAAATTAGAGGCACTTAGAATGCAATCAAAAATGGTTTGTTTTGAGGCCAATGCGAGACATAATTAGCGCATTTTTACCATTTTATATATCTTTTGAATACATATATAATATTCAATGGTATGAAAGGTATGAAAAGTATGAAAAGCTTAGCAAATGACAGGTCATTAGATGAAAGATCACAAGCAATTCACTCGACGTTTTGGTGGATCTGCTCAGGACTGGCAGGTCTTTCTTGGCAAGAGAGCACAGGACAGCGACCCAATCATAACTGACAATCTGTGTGTGGACTTATATGAGGTTAACACGCGATATGATTACAAACGTGTATTTTGACGCTTACTTTCATTTGGATACCACTCTTACAGTTCATATCAGGTTCTAATAGTTCTAAACTATAATCGTTTGTATATAAAAATTAATCGTTTCTTCTTTTGCTGACGATTAGGATATCTGATCACTGATAAGACATTTGGCGCTAAAACAGAATAAAACATAAGAAGTATAACACATAAGAAGTGGAACTGTTTTTTAGACCAAAACAAAACAAAACTCCACATAAAAACGTTTTATCGATACTCAGAGATATAATAATAATATGGAATAATAGGGAAAAAACAATTCATTTCTCGTCTGTCAGTCATAAAAGAAGTTCTAAATATATATTTGAAAAGAAAATCTTCTTTTTTGGTAAAAATAAAAACAGAATTTTCTTTTGTTTAATGATTTTAATGAAATTGTTTCGTGATATGTATTGTGAGATAAAGTGAGTATTGAATTTTTAAACACTGGGTGTTTGTTAGCGTCAATTGGCAGCTCTTTTATATATGATTATTATTATTGATATTGGTTTTGGTGGCAATCATTAGTGATGCCATTCCATGGCATGCGTTCAATGAAATTATCACAATCAGACTCTCTCTCTCTCTCTCTCTCTCTCTCTCTCTCTCTCTCTCTCTCTCTCTCTCTTGTTTGGTTGGGAACAATTATTGAGAACTAAGTGAACTGGAGCTCAACCCAATTCACTGTTTATTTTAATGTTTTTGTGTGCTTCGAGTACTTTGTTGTTGATCTTCGCTTTTCAAACAGAAGACTATATATACGGCTCAGAGTCTCAAAGTTTGAGATTAACTCAAATCTTCGACTGAAGAGAAGGAAGAGATCGGAAAAATGATGGCATCAGTGAATCGCTTTGACTCAACGTTTGAGTGTTTGCCTGCCTTTCAATGAAAGCTTCCATTCATTCATTCATTATTTGAAAGAATGAAACGAATAAAAAGAGAATGGATTCCAAATGAGTAGAAATGAGTCCAATGTTGAGATAGTGTCTAATTGGTGGTGCGCTGATGAGGCGCCACAATGACTATAAGTCAATGTGGATAACCTATGGATGGTATGAATACATATGGTATATACCGGTTCTATTGGTTTCCTCGTTTCGAGCGGACGACCAGTTTTTCATATAATCTGAACGCAAAGCCCTCTCTTTTTTGTTTCTCTGTATAAATACAACTCTCAGACGCTTTTTGCCAAACGGTCAGAGAATTGTGATTATTAGCAAAATATAGTTTTTATTGATGGCCTCTTACAAGAGAGACAGCACTGGCTCGGCGTCACAAATAGCCTTCAGCTTATTATTACACAACCGCTTACTATTCAACGCTCGTATTCAACACCGGCTCCGAAACACAACAAAACACAAACTCAACTGAAATCGTATTACAGTGTATGGGATGTCACTTATGCTGAGCAAAAAAAGTCGACTGAATTATTAAACAATAAAATTTTCAAAAATTGTTGTTCAGAGAGGAAAAAGAGCTGAACTTTTGGTCGTTAACTCATAAATAATTTGGTTATCATTTTGAGGATCAGATAATCAATTATAATATTATAATCAAATCAATCGTTACTTAACACAAATATTTTTCTCTATCAGTCATTTGAGGCAAAAAATGATGGAATAATTGATTCAATTCTGTAATCAAGTGCTGAAAAATGTATACCGAAAACAAATGTAATCACAAATGAATCACTTCATCGGATAACTAATCAATGATTCAGTGATAAGAATAATAATTATGGAAAACATATCCATACTTTTAACTATCATTAATGTCAGAAAAATCAAAAGTTATTTCAATGAAATGAATCGATAACTGAATTGTGTTTTTGCCGAATGACTAAAGTGTTTGCATTTGAATAATAAGACAATAGTTGTAAAGACTGATAACTAATTGAATCGATAATCAAATCGATCGGAATTTGTGGTAAATTTCGTGTTGAAAACTAATAGAATAATAAATCGGAGCCAACTGTAAGGCATACCCAACACAGGAGAGGAAAAAGAAGAAATACATTTGTAAAGTAGACACAAATGGATAGGAATACAAAAGCATTTTTTCAGACCTTCTATTTTAGTGAATGCATTGCACGCAACCTAAGAACACAACACATATAAAGAGCGCAACCATTAGTCGCGATATGTGTGGATCTGTGCGCAAATGTCGAGATCGGACACAAAAATTGCAGATTATTTTGGGAATACTTGTAATCAATAAAAAGGTTCGCAACACAAAAGTTGGGATTCAATGGCAAAAAAAGCAGGAAAGGAGTCAACTGAGAGCCAGAGTCAGCTGATTCGCATCAGTTGGACTCTGTGTTGTGTTGACTGGCAGTAGTACTGGCAGTACATCGTATTTGGCTTCCTCTTCACCATTTACTTCGACAATAAACTCGTTATACAGTCATTCAGTTTGTCTTTAATTTGTGGCATAAATTGAGTGTTGGGTTGTTGTCACCAATACATAAATATTCACTCAGCTCTCATCTCAACTCTAGGAGAAGAGGTGGCGATTCTCTAATATTTTTATTCGTATAAATATATATTTGAAGAGAAAGAGAAATATAAACAAAAATCCAAAACAAACTGACAGCGCATAAGACCATAATTTTTGCTGACATTCATCTGTTTCTATGCGTTGGTTCTCTTCTTTGGACAATCAATGCGTGAATAACACAATCAAATGTGAATAACTTTATAAATAAATAGCAAAACATCTGCATATATACACATAACTAATGCATAACTAAAACACATAACAAATAATTATATTCTCTAATATTTATCCCTTTATTCTGTGCTCTATTGAATCAGAAATACAACGCGTATTTAATAGGATGTTAGGAAGGCTTTCGGTCCTTCAATTTCGGCCAAACATTGAACATTTATTACTAAAGGATGGCATTCATTGCCAAAGCAGTGGAGGTAACGAATTAACCCTTTCCAACACCGTTTAATTGAAGCTCATTAAATATTTTATCAAGCAAGGTCTTCCTAACTTAATTGCAAAGTCGTTTAGTTTTTAATTTGAATTCGAAACATATGAAGAAATAAAATGATTGAAATCAGTAAATAATCGATAGTACTATCGTTTTAATTAATTTTGCATCACTGCGATGACTAAATAAAAAATGTATAACCTTGCTCACATACGTAAAAAATTAAGTCGTGAAAAAACCCAACCTAAACATTGGGCTATATTTCAACGCAAACCTTATTTGTGCACACAGTATGTGATGGTGTGCCACACATTATACACACACCACAATGGGAATATATGTATATTGGAAACGATAAATGTGTTTTAATTCAATACTAGTATTCCTATGAATAGATATTCCTTTATTCTATCGTTTAGTCAAATAAAATAATAAATAAACAGTTATTAGACATTAGACGAGAGACTGACTTATTAGACAAAAGCAATGAAAAAATAACTAAAATAATATCTAAATATATGTGTATTTGAGACCAATTGACGGCTGAAATAATATTGACATTTATTCTAATGTTAAGTTCACTTCTATTGATTCAGTATTGAAATTACAGTTCAATAATAGAATTTGTAATAAATTCTTGATAGTCGAGGTTATTTTTCGTCATCAAAATAATCAATTCTGAAAATCTGATCGCATATACAGTACAGGGAATACATCTTTTAAAGTAAAAACTATTCTTGAATTCAAATCTATGATTGAGAATAATTTTATTCACAAAAAAATATGTTTTTAATATTTTAATGGTATATTTTGTATGGATTTGCACACACATCACACATGACATTGAAGTCAAGGTAGTATTTGATGTATTATTTAGATGTGATAATTAAAAATTTGATTAATAATAGTTCAGTTGTAATATTCTCTCTCTTTTTCTTCAACAAAAAAGACTAAAATAAAAATACCGGTAATAATAATAACGTGAAAATAATATGACGTCTATTATAGCCAATGGAAGTGTTTGGGCGCTGGTATTAACTGAGCGTTAAGTAGCGTTGAAGGACAGCAACAAAATTTTCTCTGATATTAATAGCGTTTTGACTAAATTATGATTTTGTGGAAGTAATGGAAGTAATGCTTAATAGAGAATATGTTTGCGAAACCATTGAAAAACTACTACACAATCAGTGGTGGGTTTGGGATTACTTTGGAGTCGATTCGAACAACAGCTGCGAAGTCAGAGCTGAGAGGAAGGCCGAAGCCGGCAAGAGGTTGACCTCGAATTGTATGTTAGCCGGCTCTCCGGTTTGTCGACAAGTCTTACACCACATATGAAACGCTATCATAACTGGTATTTCAAACCAATACTAATACTACTAAACAACAGCATTGAAAACACAGCTCTTAAGGACGCTCTCGTATAAAATACAGAATATATGGCACTCGTATGTTATGTCAAGCAATGCCAGCATTCAGACCCACCGCACAAGATATCTAACGGGCGTCGCCCACCATTAGCTGCCATTTTTAAAGCTCAGAAGTGAGTGGTGAACGTTAGGCAAATGTGAGCCCTATTTTTCTATTCCAATGGCGAACAAGTGGTATATCAAGTTTTCCTTGAGATACAAGTGTCCAACAATATAACCATTCCTTCGGCACCGACTTCATCAACAATAAGAGGCCAACGAATAAAACTATATTTTTTTCATTCAATTATTACTAATGCTGTGAATTTGGTTCAATATATTCGCACTTCTGTTGGACACTAATAATTATAATTAAACTCGAATTAGTTGTTCACAAAACTATGGTTTAAATACTTGTCTGAAGTAACGGAGCATTAAATATAGAATTTGTTGTTTTTGTTCAGCTCTTTCGCTCATTTCTAAATAATTAGTTGTGAGAATCGAGAGCTCAAAATGCAAACTACACTAAACACTATTTGCAAGAATATATTGCAAGTGTTGGCAAAAATATAATAAACAAAACCAAAGCCAATGTCTTATTCCCTAAAAGCGGAAGAGAAGCGAAAGTATTCCTACATTTAGTGTTTAGTCGATAATCGTATCGCTCTTTTTATTCGGGTCTAAGAATTGCATTCTTTTCCTACCCTTTTATGTCTGATTTCAAACTAATATTAATAATAATTTATATGAATTTGAAAAAACAAAAGAGCAGAACAGCAAACACTATGTAATTAAAGGAAACTCTAGTTTTTCTACTACTGTATTGATATTCAGTTCAGTCACAAAAAGACTAACAGAATATAAAAAAAAACTAAAAAACGAGTAAAAAGATTATGGTTTGAGTGTGATTGTGAGCACTGGTTTTCTGGCTAATGCTGTTCCTCTTCTGAATGTAATTCAGGTTTTTTTTTAAATATGACATAAAATATGGAAAATAATACGAATTGAAAAACTATTGAAATCTAATAAAATGAACGCACAATGGTTTGTATGGACCGAAGCGTAACATTATTTGTATTTTATTTACTGTTTTATATGTTTTTGATTTGAATTCTCAAAATTAGGACAAACATTAGTGGATCCCAGACTTTGAATTCAATTGAAACATAATATTAAAACTCATAAAAACATTGAAGTCTTTTAACGTTGAAATTAAAAAAAGAAATTATAAATATTTAACTCAATCGTAAACTAGACTATAATTTTGAAGAAATCTTTTTTACATTTAATTATTGTTTGAAATAAAATTTGGGAAAATTATGAATTCAAGTAAGAAATTAAAGCCCATTAAAAGAGAAGGCAATTAATGTAATCATTCATTCGGTGTATAAAAAAAATACAAAATTATTAGCTCTTCAATAGCCGAAAGTTAAACAATTTTTCACTCTATCTCTCAGTTGTTTCTTAATATTTGTTTCATTTGAATCATTGGTTTTTTTAACAAAACATTACTTAAAACTTAAATTACAAGACTTGAGAAAAAAAGTTCTGTTTTTTAGCAGTAAAAACGTTTAGCAAAACATATTCTGATTAAAAACATAATTAACACACTTATAGTCATATAGTTTTCCCTTTTATTCTCATTATTTTTTTCAGTGAATTCAAACAAAAGCCTTTTTAAAATGTATTCACAGTTTTCTTAATAATGTTTTAGAAGAATATTTAAGACAAACATAGAGTGAATGTTTGGAAATACTAAGAAAATGACTGAATTATGTCATTCATGCAATCCTTTTGATTAACAGTAATGAAGATTTCGAAACACTTGACTCAAAACTGGAATACTCTTGGATTAAAAAAAACGAGCAAAACATGAAAAATGAGTTATTGTTCTCTAATATTGCCATTGAATTGAAAATCAAAACAATGATAGTCTTCGTAAGCATTCATTAAATGTGAGAAAAAGTCGTTTGAAATCCAGTATTGATTCGAATGAATAGTGAATTATAATAAAAAGCAAAACAAAAACTGAATAATAAAGTCCTTACTTTTGAACAATAGGTACGTCGATGTGTGAACTCATTGATGAGTTGGACACCGATGACGACATCGAAGACGTTCGCCGACGTATCGGATCAGTCTGTCCTTCGGCCACTTTCGAGTAGTCTGTGTCTACCTCTTGAAGTCGGGCCGACTTACGGCTCTCCAGAAGTCTTATCTCATCTAACCTTCGCTTTACTTTAATCGGCGTCTGATTTATGAGAGAATTTTGATTAGAATTAATGGATGTGTTGTCGATTGTGAGGAAGACTTCATCGTTGGACAGGTGACAGTCGACAGCACCGGAGACCTCTCTTCCGTTGTAAGTCAAATATATTTTCTGTCCTTTGTTAAGGTTGGCGATGGACACCGACTGAAATCCGGGACCAATCAGCTGTTGTGCGGAGTAGTCGAGCGTCACTTTCTTGCCGTTGAATACATTATCGAAAAGAACCGAATAGAGTGTGTCTCTCGTGTCGACACTACTAGTCTTCGTGGCCTTAATTATACCCGAAAAGTAGTGTTTGTCTAACGGAGCGCAGACACGGGTCCCCAAAATGGACCTCTTGGCCAAACGTTTGCCACAAGACATACCGAAGACTCAATACAATCAATCGCTTCTGCGCTTCAGACCATCGGAGGAAACGGCAGCCATGGCTTCACTCTTTGTCTAATACTATGTCTTTCGATCAAAATTTAAACAAATCTTTTGATTTGAGTTCAAATTAAAACACATTTTGAATGAAATATAATTTGAAAATAAAATTCAAATCAAAAACAGATGAGAAAAATAAGTGGAAAACAAATCTCTTTGTTTTGATCGTCGAATACAAAGAGCGAGAGTTTTCACTCAATTTTCAGTGAAGACTAGTTTTCAGTTCAAAACACAACAAAAAAATGTATATAAAAAGCGACACAAATTTCGGCTCAACTTTTGCCGATTCAACGATCAAAATGGTGTCCAAAACTTTAAACACAATTAATTTGTTTATAGTTATCACTACTTATAATAATGGCGTTAATGGTGTTCGGTATTAACCAACAAAGTATTCAATAGTATTGATTAGTAGTAGAATTGATGGTACGGTTCGTATGGTTCACAATAAGAAGAGTGAGTGCTCTCAGAACTGAGTCTCACTCTCTGTGTTGTTGTTATTCTCGTGTCAGCTGTTCGTTCGGTTGGCTGCTGTGCAGAGTCTGTGCTGCCAGTGCTGTGCTTGTGGTAGTGGTGTGCTTGTGTTGCTTGTGTTGCCTGTGCTGCCAGTGCCGCTCATACACATTGCTAGAGCTCAGTCTCTATGGCCTCGTCTTTGGTAGTGTTGCCAATTGAGTGCCGGTTTCTCTCTCTTATCAACAAACAAAAGCATGTGATATAACCGGCATCTCATTGGTTGCATGGCTTAACCCACTTCCCTATTGGCTGTCAATAACACCAGGGCTTCGGCTGTTCAGTCAGAGTGCGAGTCGAGGCCTGACGGCTATACCAGAGTATGAATAAAAGCACTGCTCATACACTCAGGCTCTACAACACAGCACAGGCATAGATGGCAATGGGCTAAGACTCGCACTTAATTCGATTAAATTATATAAACACCAATAGATATACCGATAGTTAGCCTCTGATTATATTCTGTTCACAATTCTAACCCCTGTTTGGCTCACATTTTGTGTTTCTCTTCTTTCGATCGCTTTTTGTGGCGATTGTCGAGAGTTAGTTCGCAGCCATTCATTGCAACTCTTCATACATTACATAGATTTGCATTGCATTCACACACTATTCAATTGAAGGCATAGCTGTGAGCACTTCACTTACCAACACAACAGTCGAACCCGTTTTTTGCCCAAATAGGTTATGCTATGCATTGCTTATATGAGAGGCACTAATTTTTAAAATTAGAATCTTATCGCAAAGTATCTTATTTTTTATGCATAATGTGATAATAGTTGCAAGAGCACACACACACTCACATGACTCATTGCAACCGGCAACTTTCCCGTAAACAAGTCAATAACCAGTTGGACTGCAATATATAATTTTAGTTTTTGGTGGTACTCCAAAACTGGACGAACTTTAATCCATAGAATGTGTGACATAAGGCCTTCTCCAGAACTACAGTCAAAAGGTTAGGCTTTCGTGCAGTACTTCAATACCAGAACTAACTAACCGTTAAAATTGTCAAAAGTTCACAAAAAATACAATTTAGAGTAGGGGCGAACAAATAAGCATGCTCATTTTAATTTGTTTTTCTCTTTGCTGGTGATTTTGCAAAAAATGATGGTCTGTTTTTGGATAAATTGCTCATGCCACCAGATTTATTAAACTCAATTAACCTGGACATTTAAATTTATTGCTGAGCCCTTAAAACGAGTGCATAATTTTGGGCATTGAATGCATACATTCTATACATACTATATATTATATATTACTATATATTTATTTTATTCTTTTCTGTTTCCAGTTTACAGTTTACTGATTCTTATACAACAGGGATGAGAGCTGTGAAAAATGAACTGTCCATTAAATGGTTGGACGCTTGGCAGCACCAGCAAACCATACAGCCATACATACAGCCGGGTTCTGTGCAAATGTGCAGCACCGGAGAACTGCTCCACTATTTCTTAAGCGAACGACTTATGAATTATTGCATTGAAAACACAATTTGAGCGTCAATTGAATGGGTGTTAAACATATTAATAGAATATATTTTTTATAATATTTTCACTTTTGATAATCGATTGTATGGTTTGTATTAGATTTGAGAAATGATTGGTCACGTCGTCTGACTGTAAGCACACAAAAAATATATATTTATTTATAGCTAACTGTTAAGCAGATAATGAAATGTGACACTCATTTCATTCATTTGAAAGTTGTTAAAAAGATGTGACTTTTTTACAGCATTTCATTTCAAAATTGCATTGAATGCCAACACAACTGCACTGACATAAGATTTAAAGGCATAAAAATAAAAGAAGGTTTAACTAAAACTTTAAGGCTTTAGTTGTAATGCAATATAACTGACAATTCTTACAATTCTTAGACTCGTCTCAACTCATGAACTCAAACACTATATAACTGTTAAGCGATTGACACAATATTTCACAACTATTTTTGAGGCCATAAAAGTAATGTTAAACCAATGGATGATTGAAAAATGAAATGTTCACCAAAACACTGACTTTCTCTCACAGAAGTTGTGTGTCTCCCTATCCCTGTCCCTCACCCAAGACCTAAGTAGATATTATACATTAGTTTTGGAACTCAATTTATTTTTATTTTATTTGAGTCACAATTATATATCTGTTTCTGTGATTTGTCTGAAGTGAGCGCTAATCCACTATTTCTGGCATTCATTGCATTGGATTTGAATTATTTATGTTATGTTAAAGCAATTGAAAAATTAGAACCAAAAGAAAAGACCTTTTTCTGTCTAATGTATTAAAGTTAAGAACATTTTTCATTTGTTTCCATTTCAACGGTTAAGACGTTTTTAGACCAGATTTTAATTGCAGTAATACTTCAGTAATACTTTTCAACTAAAATGAAATTTTGACAGATCTGTCAATTTTCAAGGATTTCAGTGTTTAGGCAATAGTTAAGGAATTTTTATCGATTTTTCAACACTTTTTACGCTGACATTTGTGTTGAAACAACTCTGGAAATAGTAGTGAAATATTCACTCAAATCATAAAATTGCGGAAAAAAATTTCGAAAAGGAAATCATATTTAATGAAAATTATGTGCAATTTTTTTCAAAATAGTTATTTTTTGTTATAGTGGTTGGTCTCAAAGTGAACCACTTGTATGTGATATCATAAATGTTTTGATTGCTGTCGAGTAGAGCCATATGTTATCATATAATGCGGACCTTACTCTACGTCAATGGACTCGTCAATTGAAGGCCTGATCTGTTGTCAAAACTACAATCACTCGTGTATTGTATAATAGAGTTAAGAGAAGAACATTAAACTCGTTCTAATCAGTAGCTGTTTCTTCTTCATTCTGTATTATTTGCTATTTGCTCTAGCAATATATACATTATCTAGCAATATATATTTTGGTAGAGCAATAGTGAGCAATATATGTGAGCTTTAAAATCAAAACAAAAAGTCAACAAAAAGTCAACAGCGAGTTATCACATAAACTGATATTATGGACAAACAATTTTCAAGGCTTTTATAATAAAAGTTTTGTTTGAATTCAGGTTTTTATGCGATTCAATGCTGTCGTTTGGGTTAAATGACTGACAAAACTAAAGCGAATAAGTGATCACATCTGCAAATGTCTGCAAATGTCATATCCTTTATGGAGAGATACGACATATGAATGATAATAATTATAGACTAGAAGTTAATCACTTTTATCTCTTATTCCAATATTTTTCATTAAAATTTATTTCTCAATAAACAACTGAAAACATAATTCTGACATAAACTGCAAACTTTATGGCAGAGGGAGAGAGAACTGCATAGAAGGCAGACACAAGTAAACAGTTCTTTACTACTTAGTTGTCTCTTTCCTTCCCTATTTCCAGAGTTTTCCCAATGTATTCCCTGTGCATTCCCTATGAATCTCTTCAATCTGTTCCTCAGTTGAGTTCTTCCTCTATTCCTCTGCTTTTGTCTGAGTGTTTACATTGATTCCAAGAGCTAACACTACTCCTGCCTTTTCATTGAATACCGGCTCCAACTCTAGGCTCAGTTTGAATTCAGGTCTGGTTTTGTGGCTTTCTTTGATATACCAGTTCTTGTATTACTGTTCCACAAACTATTCTTTAATTCTTAGCCAAACTATAAAAAGGCATTTAATGGCCAAACAGTTTTGCACTGTTGGGTCCAACCTTTGAATAGAGGGTCAGATATTGATCAGCACTCAACCATACCATTCCAATTAGTTGTTAATTTAAACTTCAATTTTTTAATCAAATGTCACAAAATGTGGGATTCATTAAACAAAATTCTAACAAAAAATTTTATTTAGCTTTTTGTTCACTGATTTTAAGCAAAATTAGTTTCGGTAATAAAACTCAAAGTCAGAGCTGTGAATGTCGAAGGGTTTGGCTCTGAATAACAGTTGTGAAGCCACTGGTGGTGACCATAGAGCCGGTTAGCACTGACTCACAAAACAGTTGTGATATTCACTGAAATCTTTATTCCTTTTGAGTGCAAATAAGAAACGTAAGAGACGTTCATTTATTCGGTGCCCAACTATGAGCTCGACTTCCGAGAAAAAACTCGAAAATCGATTTACTTAACAGTTTTGCGAGAAATGCATTCCCTATTTTTGCCATTTTTTTGTTATATATTATATTTAGCTATTTTGGTCTGTTCTCTATTATAGTAGACTGTAGTGGACAGTACTGAGCATTTTGGTCGTCTCCCGCCAACACATTCCGAGGCATTAATTCATTTTACACTTATGTTTAGCAGTGTTTAGGATAACTCAATAGTATTTAGTTGGATATACCGGCGCTTCATATATGACCTTTCAATATATCCAACAAAATAGTATATAATACAGAAAATAATGCAAAGCTATAGTTCACGAAATTCAGACATAAATCACTTATTGATGGCTAATACTGAAGTCACGAACCGATTCCTCTATTATAATAATACCATTACTAACATTAGTGCCAACCTTTTTGGCTATTTTTCTCTCATTTACTCTCTTCTCATCGATTTCGCTGTTTTTCTTGTTTTTTAAATTCACTCACAATTTATTCTTTAGATTTGTATTTGTGTTTTATCTGCCGTTTTGTGTCTATAATTAATCGCAACCGGATTTCAATTCTTTCGATACATTTCCACATTATATTTACGTCAAATCAGTTGTTCTCTAAAAAAAATGACTACTCATACATAAAACCTCTTTCCGTGTAGGGAAGGCCAAGGGGGGATCGTTAGAATGAGAGCGTCTCTAAAGTCGAAAATAGCAAAATGGCCGTAACCTAGTCGTAACCCAGTCGTAACCCAATTGTAACCCAGTCTGCATGTAAACTGAGCACAACCTCAACAGATTTGGATATTAGCCAGGCAGCTGTTAATTTAATCCGCCCCCGAAATTGACTTCAGGAATGTTTTTGAAACGTCAGTCGACCCCTACATTCAATGTGATTACCCGTACGTATAGTGAGTATAATCTAATCTGAATTCAATTTTTAGAACTGAATTTTGAAACTAATTAAAAATTAGTCATTTCTTTCTGACGAAGAAAAAATTCAGTTTATTTTTATGTCTTTTATGTCTATCTGAAGGATGTCCTCAGAGATAACAAAACTTCTTCACTTCCTTTCTTTTTCCCCATTTTATGGTCCTTTCAATTCTCAGTTTTACTTTTTTGTTATTTTTTTTAACTGAAGAATTAACGTAAGAATAGACCAAAAATGGATAAAATGGATAATTCAACAATTTATAAAAGAATCTTCTTTTGAAAACACTTTTTTCTATCTCGTCATCAATTTTTCTTATTCTTTGGGATCTATTTTATCAGACAATTCTTCTTTTTCTTCAGAAGAGATGCGTTTATTTTCGAACAAAAAATACTCCAAAAATAAAAAGTGTTTCGAAATAATGTGAAGAAAAGAGTGAATACTAAAAGTGAACACAAAATTTTGTGTTCAAAAAAATTGAAGATAAACATTGAGTTCTTTGATTGACGACAAATGTTTGACCCAAACATATGATTCTGGGCTCCAAATAACAAACAGAAGTCTGGTGTCTGTATCTGTAAATGTACTTACTATTTACTACTTACTTATTATATCATGATAATTTGGTGCAATTAAAATTATCAGTTTAAAAATCAAAATTAATTAGCATCTCATTTACTGATTTCTGACAATTAATTTTAGGAATGATTCACTTGTTTTTTGGTGGAAACAAATAAAAATCTAATTCTATGGCAATTCCAGTGATGACTATGTTTGAGGGGATAACCCGTTCTCTTCCTGTGACAGACCATTGTTACTGTTTATCGCTTCGGAACCATTGAATTATTCATATTTGAGTTCAAAGGATAATTTGTGGCAATTGTGCACAATTGTGCCTGGTGGCTCTATTGTTTGTCAGTGTCGTCTGCTTGGTTATGGCGTTTACATCCGTTGAACATCACTGAGCATATCGTGACTTTTGTTAATTTTTTAGCTTTGCTTTCATATATTTATTCTCGGCTTAAAATAATAATTTAAGTTTTATTTTTAATCTGAAAGCTTTTTCTCTGAACTAAAGCTTCTCTTTATTTAAACATCTATTCATTATTCAAATTAAAATTTTGATGAAAATGAGTAAAACTTCTGTTTTCCGCAGAGAAGAAAAAATAACATATAATATATAATTGCTTTGAAATTCATGTGAAAGCAAAAAATTATTATTAAAAGTAATCAAAAAATAAAAAACGGTTTTATTATTCAAAACAAAGAATAATATAATATAATAATAGAGTTTATATCGGGTTTCGTAAAGAAATGTTTTTTTTAAGTCAAAATAAACACTAATTATTTTCCAATTGGTTTTCAAAGAAATAATTTTGAGAGACAAAATATTAAGAAAATTCAATACTAATTGAATGCGAAAAACAATACTCGAAGTTATCCTCGAATTTAGACAAACATTTTCTTCTCAATAATTGATAGTTAAATGAGTGAAAAGTAACTCAATATCTCATCAAATACTTTGGTTTCAGAGATTTTAACAATTTTTTTGACTAAAAATATTACAAATCCTTCGACATGAGAATGACTTCAATGACTGAATCGACCCAAAAATGAAAGTATTTTCAAATTTATTCATCACTTTTGGAGCCCCAAAAAGAGGACAAATAGAGAGATGAAAGTATTCGTAAACTGTGTTGAAGTGGTGTATGAAAAATGGTTTGCAATAAATCAACGAAAATAAATGTTTGCAATTAGAATATCTGCTCATCTGATTAAACAAATTTATATAATTAATTATTTTGTTAGTTATTATCCGTTAGTTTATTATAACTTTTGTTTTAATTAAAATAGTTTTGGTCTTAAAAATGGTCTAATTTTTTTTCCAAAATTCAAAATCAAGTTAAAGCACTTCATCAAAATTAGGGCTGGGTCACTTGCGAAAAACTTTTAATTATTAATAAGCAAATTCTTGCAATGTTTTGGATAATATTTGAATAAAGTTGCTATAGATATATATATATTATATACATAGATATATAGATATTAATTTCAATAAAAGGCCGAGCATTCAAATTAACGCCCAGAATAAACAGATATCAAACATTAAAATAAAGCACATTATAGTAATTTAGTAGATAGATGTGTGCCTTTTTGAGCTTGCCCATTTGCCCATTTCCTACATGTATTTTAGTATTTTAATATTTGAAGTGATTTGAATAAAATGGCTGATCATAAAAGCAAAAAGATTTTAATCAGTTAATTAGGCACAGGTTCAATTTATTTTAGTTTTCATTTTCCTCCAAAGTTTTAGAGATAATAATTTTTATTTTAAAATTCTGTTTTATTATTTCAAATGAAACTTGTTAAAAATACTGTTTAATGCAATATTAATGATAATCGTCACACAATTTTTAATAGTTGTTTAGATTAGTTAAGAATTAAAGCTTAAGTTAATCCAAAATTTCCTGAATTTTTAAATAATTATTTGATATTTAAATGGAATCGCATTTTTCACATTTGACTGAATTCATAAAATCTCATTAAATATTAATTTTAAAATTTTTGTTGAATTTCTAATTTATATTAAATTAATGATTTGTTTAAGGAGTTAACCATTAAGTTTTTATTCATTAACAAGATCAATCAATAATTATTAATTACTAATTAACATTTAAAACATATTGTTTGGTCGACCAGTTGTTCATTCATTTGTCATTAAAGGCAAAGAACATGAGAAACCCCTTCCCTTCAGAACTCGTTATTCTCTTTTGTTTATTCGTCATTTGATATATGAGAAAATTGTCCTCGACAGTTTTGTTTTTCAAATAATTTGATGCTTAGCCTCCGGAAAAATTGGACTAAGATTAGGGAAAATTTGTTGATAACTTTGACAGCAATCAAAAGAAACAAAAATTATAATTAATTCAAATTATAGTCTCAAACGTATATCTAATGTTTTATCGGTGTTTTACTCATAATTGCAAACAATTTTTGGTACAATTGGTAGAGTTCACAAATTACACTAAACATCATCCATCTTGTCATCAATTCTCTCTCTCTCTCTCTCTCTCTCTCTCTCTCTCTCTCTCTCTCTCTCTCTCTCTCTCTCTCTCTCATCTCTATATCTATAGTGCCTTAAAATTCATATATTCGATGAAATATTAATGGAATAAAAATAATTTGCATTTCGAGACTCACTCATAGACTATGAATTGATATTTTGGGAGAGGGTGTCGTAGTATAAGGTTGTCATCAGTTGGAAGGGATCTCAAGTCGTCCGTAACAGCGGTAACGAACCGATTGTCTTGAGTTGAGTCCCGAATGTTTGGTATTCGAAAGTTTTCAAAACATACGTTATATTACGTAATATTACCCCAAAAGTCAGTTAATATTTATTCTGGTCTTAGATTTTGAAAATGTTGTCAAAAGTTTCATCGAATCACTTATTATAAGCGATAAGTATTATAATTTAGAGGGAGAGGTGAAGGAGAGGTGACTCTATTTGACTCTATTTTTGGTTTTTAATAATTTTTTTGCTCAAACGTTAAAAAAATATTTAACAGTATTTTTGCTACTTTTTTAATGGTCTGTAGATTTTCATCTCTGACCTCAAAATTGGAGGCTAACTGTAAACAGATATGACATGCGATCAATAATACAGAGAATAAAAAGGTTTCCACGTTTTTATGGTATTTTCCAAAATTGAATACAAAATGAAACTTCAAATCGGATACTGAAATAAAATTCTCTTTTTTTGATAAATGTATTCCAAGTCATCAGAAAAGCAAATATTCTTAAAACGGAATCAAATATAAAATCGTAAAACTTTTTCTTAATGCAAAATATTCTCAAAGTTTTGCTTAAATATAAAGGAATTGATTGAAAGGCAGCGAATATTTTTCATTAAGAGATCCATTCGAGCATTCATTAAATGGTTTACTCGATTCATAAAATTATATTCTCTCTAATGTTTTCATGTATTTTCTGCTAAAATTATTTCAATAAAAGTATTAGAAGACGAGTGAAAGAGAGGCCAGAAATCAATAGTCATATTATAAAAATTGAAATAATATATAAAAAGAGGCCAAAAGTCTAGACTGAAAGCAAATTATGGATATTTACAGTTAGAACTTCACTTGAAATGAATAATACATTTACTGTTTTGATATCATTTATATATTTATTCAATGATATGTCACCAAAAAAACATAATTCACAGAAGTATTGGACAAAGTGTCGGAACGGGAGCTGAAAATTAATCTCAACGAAACGATGAGAAAAAACGAGTGCAAAATCTCACAACAGTTGTATCGAAGTATTAAAACTCATTCATATAATACCCATAAATACTCGTTTGCGATAAAAAATGAATATGACTTCAGTTTAATTTGGTTTTGATGTTTGGGCTGAGCTCTCGGATAAAAGTATTATTTGTTGCGTTCATCCTTTCCTCTTATTATAAGTCACGACTCGTGAGCTGTAAATTTCTATATTCTCTAACGATTCGGATATTTTATTCATCAGATATAAGAAATAATTAAACTTTGTTTGAAAGTTAATGCATTTATTGCGTTATTCGCATACAATGGCTGTTATTCATTGAAAAAAGCGTTTTTTAAAGAATGAAAATTTTCTCCAAAAATACATCCTTAGAATAGAAGATTCAGGCAATCAGTATTAAACAGAGCACAGGCACAGAGCACAGGATATTATATTATTCATATATTATTACTGGTTTTAGAGAAAATAATGCACAGAATATGAATATGTTTAGTAAAAAAAATGTAAAACTGGTCTGACATCAAACAGATGTTTTAGACTTAATTCGATTCTTCGGTAATTTTAATTTAAACGTTATATCAAATGAATTTGTGTCTCAATGTATTTCCTCACTGTTTTCTTCATACAACTACTACTACTTCTTCTCTTTTTTAATTTTGAAGTACTTTTGATGTGTTAGTCGTGTGAATGAAATTTGTGCTCAAAATATATAGTCGTATATATAGTCGTATATATAGTCGTATATATAGTCGTATATATAGTCGTATGGAAATTGTGTTCACAAAAGTAATGAACTGTAAGCTCGAAATTCTACTCAAATATCTTCTCTCTCCTTATCATTAACTCGAATCCAGAGAAGAATGTTTTTATCAAAATTCATGA
>JAQGCQ010000092.1:0-23808 GCA_034699945.1 Chamobates pusillus
AATATTATACTGAAGTGAAGTGAAGCCAAACTCTGATTATTTTTGAAATGTGAGTCCATTACATAGAAATGTTATGTGATCAAGAAACATTTATATAAAAGATAAAGGTGTCCTCCTAGTAAGATTCCAAGCACTAGTTTCTCGCTCATTACTCATTCATTTCGATAATTTTTGTATTATAGTCTAATTAGTCTAGTTTATATTACTATTGTTATCCATTGCCACCAATTATGGGGCGGAGAGGGAATAGACGCAGGAATTTATAAAATAAAATATCTATAATTTTATTGAATTCACAAATTTTTATTTAAAAACGAATTGAAATTCTAAATACAATAAAAATAATGAACATTTTTCAAGAATTTTGTATTCAATTCAAAAGTGAAGACTTTAAGAATTTCTGAGTGCCTCAAGAATGTGGAGGAATATCTGAATGATGTCGATATAGAGACGCAGTGCTGCGAAAACATATTCTTCGGGACTCATCTCTTGTGATTTTCCTCCCATAATCAGTTGAGTGTCGTATAACAGGTACTGATTTTCAAGCAAAACATAATTCAATTATCATTCAAGTCTTAAATCACAAATAATACCAATGAGAAGAGGAATGCCCCAAATATGGCCAAAGCAAAGTAGAGCGGTTTCATCTCTACATTGAGTGCGATGGACACCACTCCCAACACAAATCCCATCATTATATGGATAATGAATAGAATGCAGAGAAGACATCCGCAGTTCGTTATATCGAACTAATCATTCAAATTTTAAGCAATAATTGACTAAAAAGAGACTCTACTCACCCATGGAGTGGTGGCCAATAATGTGACAGCCAATACTACAACACCTGTAATCACAAATGCAATTAGGATGTGCTGTCCCTCATTCTGAGCACAGATAAAGCCGACGATATATGTCTGTGCGATTGTCTGTAAAATGAAACAAAAGTTTAATTATTTGTAAAACAATTATATTTTCATTGATTTACGAAAATTCCCAAAAGAATAAAATTGATGGGAACTGTTCTTCGGGCGGACTGCGAACAGCAGAATATACAGGACACTGCAAAAATGGTGGCCAAACTGTCATCAAATTAAGACATTAGTTATTTTTTGAAAATTTTTTGATGATTTTGATCTTACGACACAAATAAGAGAATGACATTCACAACCTGAGCCACTCCGTCATTATTAGCTTTGATTTTATCGGCATTGAGTCGATCTCTGAAACTGTGAGACAAAAAAATTACTTGAATTTGATTTTGAATTAATTTACAAATAAAGCATAAAAGTGGAGACGACAGTCGTGAAGACGATCTGTACGAACAGAATTCCATAAACCTTTCGTATGAATCCATTTCTGATATTATTGTCTCCAAAGACACCCATTGGCTGCTCAACGATTGATAGGTTGACCACACAGTCATTACTCTTTGGCCGTACTTTCAAAATATTCTGAGATCTTTTGTTTTCAGGATCTGAAGTCTGACCGCTTTTTGACTGTTTGTCATTTGAATTGGCGTTTTGAGAGGAATGGGTCTGTTTTGTGATCACATTTTGTGGTGAGTCTGAAGTCAATTGATGTCTGTTTTCAGTTTTGATTTGATTGGAAGCGCTCTCAATATCTTTGGAATTCATTTTTCTATAATATTTATGTTTAAACTTTGAATGCAATCAAAAAACTGTTTAAAGTTCTGTTGTTTTATAAATGAATTTGAAATCAAATATATTTTATTGTTAAACAAGTCATGAGATTCTTATAAAAATAAATGGAAAAAAACTAAAAAAAAGACAATTTTGTGTTTTGGATGAAAAGTCATTGGAAGCGATGAATGAAATCTAATTTTCGGTGTTATTTGATTGGCGCCGATAGACAGATATCCAGAAGAGTCCGGCGATTATGTTTGTCAACACAACCACAACAACTACACAAACGATCAGAATTGTGGCCAAATTGTTATCCCTTTCATTGGTTTTGTTGGACTCGTCTACATCGGCTACAGCTTCTTCAATGACGGCCTCATTCTGAACCAAACCAACACTTTTGTCGAACTTCTTCTCACACCCGAAGAACTTCCAGACAGATATCTTAACAAAAGGTTATAATTATTATAAAAGCAATTATTAGAAATCAATGAAAACCTTTTCTGATTCTTTACCGCTTCGGTCATATTTGAAGAGTGTATTTCCCTCAATATTATTAATGTATAGATCCGATCCGATTACTATTCCGCCCAAAGACTTGTCCAGATTGGCTAATTTAGACCATTTGAGTGCCGGTGCTTTGATGTCAACAGAACTGACATACAAAACACCATTCGATACAATGAATATCTTGGACTGGTATCCACTCATAAACATAATGGCGTCCATGGTATCCATTTTAGGGGTGTCGACAAACCACTCTTTGATTTCACCTTTGAGTTTGAGACCCCAGGGAAGAGTCGATTTGTTGACTTCGGTGGTGAAGCGGTCGTTCACAAATCGGAACACTTTATAAGAGGACGCAAAGAAGATAAACACCAGTTGTCGATACGATTTGCAGGTGTTGTCAGATGAGTCACATTTCATCGTTAGACCGAATCCTTGCTTCAAATAAAGAATGTCCGGAAAGATTTGGTTGACTAACACCTCCTTTCCAATTGGTATCAAACCATTGCTTTTGAGATGATATCTCCAAACCAATAAATCAATAGTTCCGCTCATTTCGTTTTCTTTCGTTGATTTCCAACTGAAGGCGAATATAATTTTGTCGTAATTGAAAACTGTGGCCAAAAGTAATTTGCGTTTCTTATCGCAGAACTTTTCTTCGGCGGTAATCTCTAAGACAACAATCAATGATATGATCAAAATTACGGAATTAATTGACATTTTATTCATTGCTATTCTTTATATCCGTTAAAGAATTCTTAAAAATCTATTCGAATCTATTTAACAATAGAAATAATTATGTGCATGATCACTTTTAAGTACAATCCCTTTCATAAAAGTGTGTTTCAACTTTAGTCGATAATCCCTTTATCATGTTTTTAATATTTAGTCATTCAATAAATTTGTTAAACACTAATCTGTTGATCAACTTTGATAAAGGGATTGACTAAAGTTGATGCAAACTTTTATGAAAGGCTCTGTACAGAAAGGGTTTTCAAGATTATAAAGAAAATCATAATTGAGAACATTGACAATAATCAAGATAAATCTTTGCAATTCATTTTCTCAATAATTTGTGTCCAAACATTGAATTCAACCGAAAACCTGTTTAATATTCTGTTGTTTTTTAAATTAATTTGATATCAAATATATATTCAATATTTTATTGTAAAACAAATCATGAGATTAGTATTGAAATTAATATAAAAAGCTATAAAAAAAACAATTTTGTGTTTGAATTAAGTCATTGGAAGCGATGAATGACATCTAATTTTCGGTGGTATTTGATTTGCGCCGATAGACAGATATCCAGAAGAGTCCGGCGATTATGTTTGTCAACACAACCACAACAACAACACAAACGATGATAATTGCGGCCAAATTGTTATTCCTTTCTTTGATTTTGTTGGACTCGTCCACAGCCAGTATCGTTTCGTCGATGGCGGCCTCATTCTGAACCAAACCAACACTTTGGTCCAACTTCTTCTTATCACATCCGAAGAACTTCCAGACAGATATCTTAACAAAAGGTTATAATTATTATAAAAGCAATTATTAGAAATCAATGAAAACCTTTTCTAATTGTGTGCCCTTTCCGTCATATTTCAAGAATGTATTGTCATTCGTATTAATGAATAGATGGGATCCGATGACAATACCTCCCTTAGCATTCTTCAAATCTTCGCTTTGGGCCAATTTATCCCATCCGATTCCCTCAGCGTTGATGTTAATGGGGCCGCTATACAAAACACCATTCGATACAACGAATAACTGTGAGTCGTCTCCGCTCGTCATTAACATAATAGCGTCGATATTAATCATATTAGTTGTCCGGAAATACCAATCTTTGTGAGGACCACTGAGGTGAAGACCAAAGGGAAGAGTCGATTTGTTCACATCTGTAGTGAAGCGGTTGTTCACGAGTCGGAACACTTTATAACTGCCCTGAAAGAAGATAAACACCAGTTCTCGATACGATTTGCATGTATTGTCATCTGAGGGACATTTTTTCGTTAACCCGAATCCTCCTCTCAATAAAATACCGTCCACCGGAAAAATCTGGTCAACAGCGACGGCCTCACCATTTGGTATCAAACCATTGGCTTTTATTTCATATATCCAGACCGAAAATTGAGTTTTGTCCTTGTTCCAACTGCTCGCGAATATAATTTTTTCGTAATTGAAAACTCCGTACAAAAGTGAATCGCGTTTCTTATCGCAAAACATTTGTTTGGGTCTAACCTCTGACACAACTATCGATGATATAATCAAAAATAAGCAAATTATCGACATTTTATTCATCGCTTTTCAATATATCAGTTAAATAACTATTCAAATCTATTTAACAATAGAAATAATAATGTGCATGCTCGCTTTTCAGTGTTTTCACGGCTGTCAAGAAAATGTTAATTGAAAACATTGACATTGATCAAGATAAATCCATTCGACATAATTCCAAACCAAAAACAGTTTTAACATTATTAACAGGTTAATTTAGTTTTAAGAATCACAATTTCCAAGAGGGAATATTACAATTTTAATCACAGACTTAAACATTATTTGACTTTCGTGATAAGTTTTATGCTTGCTCATTTTAGAACATTATATTAAACTGATCTTTAATAAAGAATTTAGATAAAATGAGATAATCATTAGTTTTTTTTCGAACAAAAACTTATAAAATATTAATTAAAATTGAAATGTTATAAATAAGATTGATTTTTAAAGGTCAAAGATTATTTTAATTATTGGATGATTGATAATTAAAATAATAATAATTGATTAAATAATAAGTTATATTTATATTTAACATATTTTATAATCAAAAATAATATGTGAGTACTATTGCAAGCTGTCAGTTAACTTGGTAAAAATATGTTTGAAAGTTTCATTTTTATTTCTATTATTTATAATGTCATAAATTATAATTGAATTAATTTAGCAAGTTTATTTGAAATAAATCTAATGATAACTGTGTCAGGAATTTCCATGAGTTGAGTGTAAGAGTAATGCGACTGAAAGTTATCGATATTTTCTTATCTCGTTTTCAAAACAAGTTTAAACACAAACTAATAGATAAGTAAATCCATTCAATTGTTTGGGACTCCATTCAGAGGACAATTCCTTGAAATTATGATCGAAACTAATTTGTCATAAGATTTGTTTTAAAAATTTATTAAAAACGTATTTTCGTCACAAAAATGTATAAATTAATTGAAATTTTAATTTTCGCAATGGTTTTAAAGCGTTGTTTAACAAAGAAACTCGATTATCCCATTTGTAAGTCAATTTGAAAATGTTGCATGTTTATTTGTTTGTTTGATTGATTGATTCAACATTTGTTTTTTGGAATTCTCTGTCAGACTTTGCAGAAGACATTTGCAATGAAAGGATAAAAATTGGTTCCGAACCAAATAATAGTTCATTTATTATTAAACTATTGAAAAACAATTCGAGTAAAACAATAAAGTCGTGTAAAGTAGAGATCGAATCAACGAATGACAACAAAATTCATACGAATATCAAGAATATGATTGATTCCTATAAAACCATGGATTTGAAGAGTCATAACAGCATTAAATTCACAAATTCTAATCAAAATCGACTCGTGATTATCCAATTCAATGGTTTGGGTGATGATATACATCTGGTTGTGACCTCGTACCATTGTGAGTTCAAATAATAGTAGATCTATAATTATACTTAAATTGTTCTAGTGACATTGACTTGCATATTTTCTTTTGTATTAATTATTAGTTTAAGTCATTTAACTCCGTTTTGAATGACTATTTGATTCAATGAATTTTTATTGGCTTATTGTCAAAATCAATGATGTTACTCATCAAAGGATCATGGTCAAATTCTAGAACAACTAATTTGATTGCTATTTTGTTTCACAGCTGTAAATGAGGGCCAAAACTGTCCAAATTCTTACTTTTTATGTGAGAAAAACAAATGTATTCATCAAATATATCGGTGCGACTCATACTTTAATTGTGAAAACGATGAAAATGAGCTTGCTTGTGCTCTGGGTAATATATTTCTTTTTGTTTATAAGTTAATAATGTGACTTTTGCTTAGATTTGACTCCGGGTAATACCATTTTATTGACGATAATATTAGCGGTTCTGAGTTCACTGTTTGGCACGACTTGTCTCCTATCGAGTTATGTTTACTTCAGATATTATCATAAGAGACAGAGTCTTCTCGACAGCAAACAGATAATGTACGGCACCGTCAATGCCAGTACTGCCGTCTCTGTCCAACACTCTATGAAAGTCTACAAATAAATCATTTGATTTTTCAAAAAAAACCCCAAATTTTAAAGCGTTAGACTCAGAGTTTGCCTCAAAATAAACCACTTTTACCGCAAAGGGTTCTAAACAATCATAATTATTGACTATCATTCGGCCCCCACTTCTTACCACTAGAATGAAGTCATTTTAAATCAATTTTAAGTTTGAATTTTAACAATAAATCACATTCAAGTCACTTATTTTCCAAAGTGTATCATGATAATTTTGCTTTTTTCAAATTTTTTTAATCAATCATTTAATTGAATTTTAAAGTTTTTATATTTACCACAATTTTAGAATTAAAGAAAATTATTGAAAATAACTTGTTTATGACCTTTAAACTTGGTAATCCAATACAATCTAATTATTATTAACGAATAGGGTGTTATCACTGCTATTTCGAAACGGTTCGCTAGACCAAATTTTCGATGTTTTCCAGATTGCCCATACTCACAAGAATGAGAAAAACCCGCAACCCGATTTTTTAAATCTGCTGGCTCCTTATAAAAGAGGTTCGAAATTCCAATTAATTCAAATGTGAAAATCCTGCGTTAAACTAATGTTTGTTATACAGTATAACACAGCACAGACTTTTCACATTTGAATTAATTGGAATTTCTAACCTCTTTTATAAGGAGCCAGCAGATTTAAAAAATCGGGTGGCGGGTTTTTCTCATTCTTGTGAGTATGGGCAATCTGGAAAACATCGAAAATTTGATCTAGGTAATGGTTTTAGAATAACAGGGATAACACTCTCGTCGTAAGTAAAATGTTATTCCTTTTTTGAAAAAGCTTTTCATTTGGGTTTTTCTTGGAAAAACAACAAAAATAAACTTGCACATTTGACATTTCACTGAGTAAGCTCTAAGATGCAAACTTTAATCAAATTATACAAGCTCATTTCAATGCTAAATTTATCATCGGTTGCAATCTTTTGACATTTATTTATGCAAACATTTATGTAGTGCTCAGTTTTGCCTCTTTTCAGAGAATTAATTGGATTTTTCTTATTATTGTATTATTGACTGAATTTCAAAATCAATCATTTATTCGCATTTTGTGACGAATACTATGAAATGAGAGGAGAATATCCTTCTCTTTCATTAAATTTAATTTCCGATTACTTACTAATAATTCGGCGAAAATTCATATCAAACGAATCGGTAAATGTTTTTCATTGTTTTAATTGAAATAAATAACCAAATTTATAGTGAAATCATTCAATAAATTGTTTTTCAGAGAAAAATTTGGACAAAATTCCAGTGATTAGAGAGAAGACAAATATTACAAAGAAAACTAATTTTTGGTAAAAATTTATGATTTTTTCAATTTCCGATTCCACTCATCTTATATAAGACATGAGTTTTCTTGGAACTCAACTGTTTATGGAGACCAAAGAATAACATAAAATTAGCATGCTAAATCATGCTAAATCATGCTTGGCGAAAAGTTGGTCTTCTCATTCAATACTTTCTTTGAAGGGATTAAGTCTTTTTCAGTGCCGAACAAAAAGTCTTTGCAAACAAATTCAGTTCACAACAGAATAATAGCTGAAAAGGTCGACATCTGTACCAAAATCGCAAATAACAGTAAAAATATTTGAATTTATTTGAAAAGAAAAGCCATTCAATCGACTCCTTATTTTGCATACATTCTCTTCTCTGAGAAATGTTTGGGAATTTTTTGGAGAAATACTTTTCAATTCAATTAAGAATAAGTAATGTTTAGAAAAATATGGTTAACTGAGGACCGGGTTATTCGAAACATAGTTAACATTAAATGATAGTTCGTTGAACTGATTGCTGATATTTGATATTCATATGTAAACTTGGTTATCGCAAAAAACAGTTTTAAACATTTATTCAATGGTTATATGATTATGGGATGAGTGAGTGTATCGGCACTCGGCATAAGTTCTGGTATTGGCACCATGCACTAACTACGCATAAAGGCTCGCATTTGAAATGATAGCTGTCCAATGCATAGTATCGGGTAGGGGGAGACCAGATTGTCTTTGAGTGAGAGTAGTGCATACTTGAGGAATGAGGCCTTATGGGCTCTGGTAGTGCTCTGGTAGTGCTCTGGTAGTACTGGTCTGAGGGCTCGTGTTAGCCGTTGTGTTGCGCGTGCGTTAAACTCATAATATGCTTGAGCTTAGGGTTCAGTACGCGATATAAAAATGGTTTCAGTTGTTGTTTATCTGAATCACTGTTTTATTGTGAATCCCAATCGGATGCCATCACTAAATGTTTTACACAATTTGTTAAACTGTTGTTAAATAAGTATATTTGTGGCAATTTGTGCACCACTTTGTTATTTGCATCGACTACTCATTGCATTGATTGCAAAGCGAGCTCTGCATCCGATCCGTAAGTATTTTTGTCTAATGTTTAGGCAATCCTTTTATTTTTCGTCATCCGTTTGGTTGGGCTTTTGTGCAATACTTTACTGCTTTTCATTCATTTTGAGAGTCACGCTATCAATACATTTCATATTCAAAGCAAACTATCGTTTATTACAAATCGATAATTATTTGCAATTTAATCAATTGTCAGAATAGGCTCTAAAAAAATTGTTTCAATGCTTTTTTGCAAACGCTTTCAATTATTAAAGTCTCATAAAAGTGTTTATGTAATATATTGCTGGGTTTGACTGTAATATTGCTCAGAGCAGTGTTTATTATGACGACCTTGAATAGAGAGAGAGAGAGACCAGTTCTGTTCACCAGAACCGTACAAATCTATATGTCTTGTGTCACAGAGTCTTTGCTGCCCTCCCCTCCCCTTTCCCTTCTCTACTGTAATAGCAATGACATTCATTTGTGTTTTATTACCCTTTTTTAAGGCATATGTTTTGCGAAATTTTTTTCACACTTTTTATAGATTTTGTGGGAAAACTATTCATTGAATTATAAGATTAACAGTTCGTTAACAGAAGTGAACAACAAATTCACTTTCAATTATAATCCAGTTTTGAGGGCATTATATGCAGACCTGTTTGTCATCGATAGGACTGAATTTCTTTTCTCTTTTTAAGAGCGAAACCTCTTTTAAGAGAACTGTCAAAAAAGGACTGTTGGCCTCCATTTCATTACTTAATGATTGTATGAATTAATTATTAGCACAAAAAGTGTAGGCAAAAAAAATATGACATACTATTAGAGGGTAATCCACATCACTATTATATGAATGCAATAATTGATTAATATTTTAATGACATTATACTGTAATGAACGACAAATTATGGCTTTTTATTAAACAATGTTATCCACCAATTAATTAATGGCGTTTCGCTCTCAACAAAAAGCACAGCTATTGTCACAAATTGTTTAATAACTATAATGTTATTTGGATTTATTCAAAATTGGAGCAAATATTGAGCATGCTAACTTTGAACTTGACTCTCAAAACCTATATCTAATAATATTAAATAGCGTTGAATTTAGCGTTGAATGCAATGAAAAGCTTTTATCAATCGATAAAAGAAAAGTTAGACCAAAAGTCACGGATGAGGACAGTCAGGGAATACCATTAAAACCTTCCTCTAATTTTTATGAACAAAATTTGATCAGTTATTAAATATCGGATAACTCGCTATAATAATGATACCATTGTCATATGGCACGTGTAAATCTACCTTGCCTATTATCTTTCAATGAAAAGACATTTAATTTCTTGTGATTGACATCGAAAACAGGAAACTGTTTTCTTTTTGTAGCAAAATTTTTGGTTAATTGAATGAAATGGCAATAAATGGTATTAAATGCATGAAATTTAAGTCAATAAAACTATATTTAAAAAAAGCATCGGAAATATTATACTTTCAATCGATGTCTAAATTATCTTTCAATGTCTTGCAGTTCAACACATAATAGCAGTTAATTATGATTTTTTGTTAAGATATATACTATCCATATATTTGTCTAATATTTCAAAATACTATCGGATTTCTTGTGTTTTATAGTTTTTAATAATAGTTTTTAGTGAATAGTTTTGATTCGTCTCTTATTATCGCATTTAAACATCGAATTCAATGTTCTTTCGATGCAATGATTTTTGATTCGTAAAAAAAAGTTTATTAGAGTTTGACTTTTTGTTGGAATTCTTGTTATTTGCATTTTATGAGTTTGAGTTTGGATTTTTTTTTAATTAGCTAGTTTCTTTGACTGCTTTTCACCTTTTTATTCTTAATTTTATGTCTTATGCAGTAATACTGATTAATGAATTTGAATTTGTAAACAGATTTTCTCTCCTTTTCTTTTGGTATTTTTTATCGCAAGCTTTCAGTTAACTAATGACTAAAAGCTTCAAATTCTTGCCATTAATAAGGATTTGAATTTGACGTTAAGAGTAAAGCACTGAAGACATGACATCGACATTAAATTTTCTCATTAGTTATAGTATTGTCTTAAATAATGATTTGTTAATTAATTTTTAGTCGATTTGATTCAATTAGATTTAAATTAAAGTCAATGGGATTGTTGTAATCTATGGACACTTTAGGGACTCTTGAATAGGCTGTGCATAAGACTTACTGTAAGTCTGACTGCATATCAATTATGAATTACTTATTGCACAACAATTGCGTCAATAGTGTAATCGTTCCGTTCGTATACTACATAACGCTTTCACAGCTGGAGTTGTGTTGACTAATATTCAAATCTGTTTAAACTCAGCTTTTCGTCGATTATTTGCGTGTCATTTAATTTAAAATTTACATATATTCTAGTTCTTTATTAGTGAAAATTGTGATTTTATGCAATTAAAAGTGTCAAGGTTGTTTCTAGAAATTATTATTTGAAATTGATTTTATTTGGCATTTAAATGGGGGCTAAAGTTTAGTGTTGAACGATATATGTGTTGGCACTTTCGTCAGTCAATTTTTTTTAAGTCAACAAAAATTTTCATTACTTTCCGCACAAAACATAGCATAACATAACATATGATTCATAGCTTTGTAACTGAAATATGAATTTTTTGAATTAAACGCTAATTCATTAAATTAATCGATTGTTTTAACTTTTGTTTTGCAGAATTAGATATATTTTTATTGATTAGTGGGAAAAATGCGATTAATTGTGTGATGAATATGTGAATTGAGTGCTCATCAGATGTGATGTCGGCTCAAAGTATCGCTGCATCGCATCGACTGATCGCCGATAATCCAAATCTATTGGCCGTCAATAGTCGGACAAACCATTTGTTGGACAATGTTTTGCATAAATCGGATGAACACAACTCTATTAAATGCAAAAACATTGTTATGAATAATATTAACAATAATGTCAACGAATCCAATCCAATGAACAGCAGTTCCTCCAAAAATGGTAATCATTGCGGAATAAACATCAATAATATGTTTGCGATGCCATTGAATAGTAAGCAGTTTTCGCTTTAATTTACTTTTATTTTTGCATTTTTTCTTACATTTTTTTCAAATTAGTCACAGATTTTTGTCATTTAATTTTTTGTTTGCGATTTTTAGTCAATTTTCAAAACAAATGTTTTGACATAACTTTGAATTAATTATTTGATCGCATTTTCTGATAACATCTGATATTATTATTTGTGGTCACAATTGAAATGTGTTTTAATTATCTTCTCACAGATGTATCGTCGCTCTATCTGTTCAATTCGGAACACCCCCCGATTCGGACCAGTTTTGGTCAGGGATCGCCCGCCACTCCAATGGCTGGACATAACGCGAGCGCACAGTCAACGCAAAAGACACTTTCAAATAATATAAATAATAGTCTGAATTCATTACGAGAGGGAACGACTCCATCCCCTCTGAGCTTATCTTCGATCTCAAACAACGTGAACGATAGCACAGGTATGACAGCACTCAAACTTTATTTGACTTTTGTTTAACAAAATTTTGTTTTTTATATCAAAGGAAATACGTTTTCGATATCAAAGTCGCGAACTTCAGACGGACTCATATCTGGTCTTAACTTCAATCACAGCGACGTCTTAAGAGAAGGGGGTTTTATAAGCTACGGGTCATCGCCAGCAGAAAACAATACCTCCACTCCAAATAGCTTCACTACTTCCTCATTGGACGGGTACTTGAATGTAGGACAGGGCGGTCCGAGTTCTAACCATTCGTTCGATTTATTGGATTCGGATTCGTTCTCAGAAATGCCAAACACTTTATCGCCTTCTTGTCAGACCACATATGAAGACAATTCTGGTCAGTCATTTGCCGATAAACACAAGCAGTCAGTTATAGACCGCAACTCTGGGGCTCCGATTCGCAAGAAACGAAAGAACGGACCACCGGTGAGACCGGCCTGTCCTGACTGCGGCAAAGAGTTCTCAAACCAAAGCGCACTTTCGAAGCATAAGTTAACGCATTCCGACGAAAGGAAGTTTGTTTGCAACCAATGCTCCAAAGCGTTCAAACGTCAGGACCACCTCAACGGTCACCTCTTAACGCACAGAAGCAAAAAGCCTTATGAATGTGATGTCGAGGGCTGTGAAAAAACTTATTGTGACGCTCGCTCTCTAAGAAGACATAAAGAGAACCACCATCCAGCAGGTATGATCAAAGACAACTCCTTTACATTTGCAAAACATTTATTGGTTTTTTTTTGGATAAAATTTAGGCTCAAATAACGGTCAAAACCAGTCCTTACAAACCCTGGCATTTATACCGGGAATAGCGCTCAACTTCTCCTCTGCAAACTTGGGTTTACCCCAAAATCAGTCATTGAATCGCATTCAATACGCACCTCCGCCTCCACCGTCAGTGACAACAACTCCATTAGTACCGCCGGTGACTGTGGGCGCCGAACAATCAGCGGCCACACAATTGCAACGTTTGGCGCTTCACAAACAGGACGATAATATACATAATGCTAATGAAAAATGGGTGTCACCTCCTCGTGAGGGGCCCTCCGCACAAAAATGGAATCAAAATTCGGTTATCAATAAAAGTTCGTTCATTAATAACAATAACAATAATAACGAAATCGCAAAACAGACGATAAAAGCAGAACTCTATAACAAACTGCAGTCAATCAGTAATTCTAATTCTGGTCTATTGAACGACTCATCGCAAGAGAACGCACTTCTGCACCAACTGTTGACTCAACAACAGGAACACTTCAAAGAAAAACAGCAACATCTCTATCAACTGCCACAACAGCACATCTCTCAGCAACAGTCAGAAGAAGCCCATCAGCCACAACACCCACAGCGCCATCACCAACAGCACCCACAACAGACACATCAAACGCCAGTTCCTCAGGAGTCGCATCAAAAGCATAACCCCACTCCTCAGTCACTTCAACAACCGATCCAACAGTCAATTCATTCGGTGCCGTCAATGGAATCGCCGTCATTGCACTCAGACAACTGGCCCTACACTATGTTTGCACAGAATAATAAATCAGAGCCACAACATGTCGAGTGTTCGTTATGTCAGCGCAAATTTAAAAACATTCCGGCCCTCAACGGTATGATTACTTTTTGTATATTTGTTGATAGAGTTCTAAATTTGGGTCAAATTTGAATGACAGGTCATATGCGACTTCACGGCGGATATCTTAAGAATCAAAATCAGACGCCAAACAGTCTGACCAACACTTCCATCAATTCGAAGAAAGACGGAATCGGTAATAAAGCTGACAGTTCTCAAGTGAACGCCAACGTTAAGGCAATCCTCGATGTAATCAAAGAGAAGATATCTCGTAAACAACAGGCAAACAATTTGTTAAATAATTTGGCGCCGCCTCCCGTCCCTCAACAGCCAACTTCCCAACATATGACACACATAACAAGTGGTCACAATCCTCAACAGGCATTAAACAGTCCGATGGCACCTATACTATCACCTGTGACTCCGGTCACACCGAAACCGAACGACAATACCTCGACTTTCAATTATGACTTTCATCAAAACTCTGCCAATAATGAGATGCACTTCACTCGTGAAGATCACGAACTCTATTATGAAAATGAAATCCTTTTATTAAAAGAACAGTTACAACAATCACAACAGTTCCGAATGCCTTCCCAGCCCTCAAATGCAACAAATAGATTGCAGGCACAGGAACAGAGACAACAACAGGCCAGACGTCACAGCGATTCCAGTGATTTGAACCCTAATTGTGTTGAAAGCAATGCCTCCAAACAGACGTTTCAATCGAATGATTGTTATTCGAGTCAACACTTTAATGATTTACTTCGGAGACGGACTCAGAGGACGAGTTCAGATCCGGGCGATCAGCCTTTGATGACTATTAACACCAATTATCAGTCATCACAACAGTTATACGGACACCAGTATTATAATCAGTCGCATTCAGTGCCCACAACACCCACTCTTTGTCAGAACAGCACTGTCCCCAATAACTTTCAGCCTCATTCGTTGCCATCCACCCCAACAGCAGCCGCAGCTCCGGTCACATTCACTCACTCTCCTCATAGGGGTTCTGTACCGAACACTCCTACAGATCCGAATCAACAGTTCAATTTTATACCTGTGCCGTCCCCTGTAAATCATGGTTCGGTGCACTCCCATTATTCTGCGTCACCGGTGAGTGTAGCGCAGTATTCGCCAAACACCCCCTATTCTCCATCGCATGCATCGGTTCAACAGTTCACTTATTCAGTCCCACAACAAACTCAACCAACACTTCAACCGCCGCCACAACAGAGCGCTCAGAATGTTTACGAAGAGTCGCAAATGTATGACGCGATCACTAACTATACGAATACCGGCGCCAACGACCACCACATGACTCAGAACTTCAATTTCCACAACAATTTGTCGGAAAACAACACTTACTATGAGCCCCAAAATGATATGAACGGAACGGGTACTGATATGCAGATCGATGGCCAATCCATTGAACAGATGTCGATCCAGTCGTTGCCTCAAACATCGAAAGAGCAGTTTTTCGGCAATTTTTCGACACCTAATACTAGTCAAGATTATAATCCAATCGCCACGACTTCCATTCAATACGTCCAGTCATCCAATTATTGGACGCAGTCTTCGCTCACAAATAGTGTTCAAACTTCTGATGTGAAACCGCACTCTCTTTCGGCACAAGTCGTACAAAATATGACCCAAAATTCTATAAATAATTCAAATCATTTGTATTCTGTGGCGCCGGTGGTCTCAATGGGGGGCCACTTATCGGCCAACACAATGTCTAATCCATTAAACACTGAATATATGTCATCAGATCATCAAATGTCTGGTCAGACGAGCCGTTTAGTATCAATGCCTCGAAGGAGTACTTCATCGCCGCCTCATTTAGTCGTCAATTTAGAAAAGATCGACGAATGCAGTGAAGAGACGGATGATGTCTTCCTCAGTCCTGTAGGAGTGGCCCCTTCACCGAAGCGCACATCACCCGGACTGCCACCGACAGTCACTTCTTCCAAAAGACCGAAACATAGACCGGAACCGCTTTACATCCCTCCACATGTGAATACTTGCGGATATCAGTCACGTCTGCGATCGCCCCGACTTTGGGATCCGTCGGCAGTCATTTATACAAAAAATCTATCGCCACCTCCTTATACTCCGCCTCCAATGTTATCGCCGGTCCGTTCGGGTCCGGGACTGTTTTGGCATATAATTAGTGGAAGTATGACTCCAAAGAGCGGTACCATTACTCCTAAGTTTGTTTACTCGAGAAAAAGTTCTATTGAAATGAAAGAAAAGGAAGAGCCGTTCAGTCAGTCAACAGTAGCTCAGACGCCAACCACTGCTTACGAGCCTTTCGATTGTGAAATACCGGAAACTGATATCCAGCCTCACGTCAATATTGGACCCAACTTTCAGGCACGCATTCCCGCCTTCAATAAGAATAAGGAAGAGGCAAAACTCAGGTCAGAAAAGGCAGATCTCGTTTGGTACCCGAGTGCAGCCGATTCCATGTCTGATGAGGACATCGAGTCTTATTTAGAGCTGTCCTGTTGTGCGTGTATTCCCGGTTCGGGAAGGAATAAGGAGTATGCCATGCATTGTCTTAGTATAGCAAAGGGTGACATTCATAGCGCTATCGTTAAATTGCTTGAACCGCATCCAACCATTCCTGAGGGACACCCTCTCTCGGACTATCACTATCCAGGTTTGAGTTATTAATCTATTATTTTATAAAAATTATTGACTGATTTGTATTAACAGAGAACGACATATGGGTGCCCTCAGAGATAGAGTCATATCAGAACGCACTTAACAAATGTGATAAAGACTTCTTCAGTATCGCCAAAGAGGTAATGATTTCAGTATTAAATATCATTGAAATTGTGATTTATTTAAAATTATTTTTCCATATAAAGGTCGGCTCAAAGAGTGTCAAACAATGCATTCAGTTTTACTATATGTGGAAGAAGGTGTGTCCGGATGAGTACCGGCGCTTACGTGTGATTCGCCGAAAGAGAGAACACGAAACATATTTTTATAATTTGCGGTCAAAAGAAGGCGAAGAAAATAATAACGAAACCAATAATAATAATAACATTAAATTGGATTTCAATGAAATGGAAAACAATAACGAAATGAATGGTTTGACTATTAGTGGTCAGTCTTCTGATATCGATGATAACGTGTCGTCGTTAATGGATTCGACAAACCCGAGTCCAGCGACAAGTGTTGGCTCTCAGGCGGCCAATACAGTTCCTGATAGTACCCCATACCCGTGCAAGATTTGCGGTAAAGTGTTTCAAAAAGTAAAGTCAAGGTCTGCTCACATGAAAATCCATGGCAGCGGTTCTGCCAAATATTGACAAAACGCTATTTTAAACGCTTTTATAAAATTTAAATCATTTATTCGAAAGAAAAGAAACGATATTTTATTCAAATTTATGTATATTTTCGAATCAATTCATACGAAATCGAAGAAACATTTTTATTCTATACTATAATTCCTCTTCTCATCAGAATATTGTTGCCATTTATTGTTTATTGATATCATTATATATATATATAAATACAATTATATATATATGTTATAAAATATAAATATAGTATATATACGTAATTATAGAAAACAAATCTAAGAATTTATTTATGAAGTCGTTTGTGAATTGAGTTTTTTCTCTGACTTTAACTCACAAATGGATATATCCATCAAAATTGAGAGCACTTTTTAAATGATCTGTTGATCCGATCAATGCATTGACCGAACGTTTGACTCAATTTTATCGTTAAATCGTTTGAATCATTATTTTCTCACAAATTTATTCTAAACTAAAAAACTGTTGAAATTCTATCTTTTGATTAGATATTATCTGTTATGTAATCATAGCCTCTAAAGTGATTACCCCCTCCGCTGCCATTTTTAACCATTGCCTCAAAAATTATTAATTATAGTTAAAAACTTGTGTTGAAAATTGTTTTACCCTTTTTTCAAATCCCTGTTTTAATGAATGAGAAATTGGGTCTATTATTGTATGTCTCTTTGAAACGAAACTCTATTCCCGGCTCCCGGTGTTCATTACAATTAGGAGTGCCTTCAATGTTTTGCGCAAAAATCTTAATTCTCTATTTATTAATGAAAAAAGACTTAATTGTTTTCTTGACTTTGTTTTAAAACTCAAATTAAGTGTAAATTTGGAACTAATCTATGATTCGGTGCTTTATTTCTGTTGTGAACACAGTTTTAAACATTTATCAGACAAAAAGGGTTTGTCTGTAATTTGTTTTGTAGAATATTCTTATGAATAGTTCTGCAAAATATTTATCTGTATGTCTAAGAATGACTTCTTGTGTCAAATCAATTAATTTATTTAAGATTTTATTATATTTTTGTTTAAAACCGATTTCATTCTGATCTCATATCTCATTAACATTTGATTAATAAGTTTTTAAAATTAATTAATTAATTGATTGATTGGACGACTCTTTTCCCAATACTTTTATTGCATTCTTTGGCCAATAATTGATTGAAATGTTATTATTGGATAACTTATCAGATATTTTAGTGAATAATTACTTCAATTATTAATAATATCGATTTAAATATAGTTTAACTGACTTTTGGTTATGAAAATTGTTTTTATTATTATTATTATTATAATTATTATCTATTTTGATGAATACAACCCTAATGTAAATAAGGGACCGAAAAGGTATCTCCTGGTCGTGGCTCAGGTCTATTCACATTCAGTTCACATTCAATTATTTGTTTCTTTTCAGAATTCAAATTATGAGTTATATATTTAAATATTTAGTTTATAATTCATTTAGAATTCTATAAATTGAATAAATATATTATTAGATTAGTTTATATATATGAACCTGCTCCATTATCTGAATGATTGTGAGCCTATCGACTATATGGAACAATACTCTCAAAATTCGGTCCCTGTTTTCCAATCGAGTATTTTTTGAAAATATATTTTTCTAAATATAAAGAAATGAAAACAAAATGTTATTATCTTTTATGTAAAGTTGACTTTTAACTGATTGTATTGACAATAATTGTACTTAATTTCGATCATCAAATGTATAGTGAAATCAAATTTCAAATAACACTTTGATTTTAATTACCAAACAATTAATTATTTTAATTAATCGTATTTTGATTTTATAAATTTAATCATTAATTTTGAAATACATTTATTATTAACTTTTATTTAATTAATGAAATCAATGAAATAAACGATTTGTTTTACTCTTAACTCTATATTTGATTTATTTAATAGTGAAATGTTTTAATTTAATTGTGAACATTACCTCTGTCTATGCCTACCCGTGCAGACCAGCATATTATGCTATCAATAATGAGAAACACTTCCTATAAAAGCCAACATTAATTCTTATATTTAGGTTGACTTCTATTCAATAAATTGAGTTATTTGTCTGCAAATCAGTGAAACTCTCTTTTGATTCATGAAAATGAAATTCGTGAGAATTGTATTGATTTTGTCGTTCTATTGTCTGAAAAGTATTGTTACAGAAGAGGAAAGCCTATCGAATATATCAGACAATGAGATGAAAGACAATAATATGATTGTCTTGAATTTGGACGACAATACGAATCGAATGCTATTCGATCTTTTCGTTGATGTGTTCGGCAATAATCCCAACAATAAGGTAGAGATCCCGGTCTCAACTGTCGCTCAACTCTACCGCAACTATACTCAGGAACAGTTGGATTCATTGAATGCTGAATTGAAACATTTGGACAATCGGTTCGATATCGTTAGAAAAAGAGTGGGTGTTCTTCAGGAAAGGTTTTTGGTCTCAAATATCGAATACGCGCTGAAGAAAAACCTTACAAATTATGAGAAGAGTTTCGTACAAATAGGAGAACAATTGGTTACACTTCAGAAGATTATCCTCAAACTGACAAACGCTGACATTCCTATCGATGAAAATATTATTAAAAGTCTAAGAAATGGTCGAAAATCATTGATTGCAACAATTTTTGATCGATTGGCCGGACTTTTGTTAGGCGTCAACACTGAACAGAATAACTATCAAAATAGCGAACCATTGAATCCGAAGCGTTTGAATAAAATTATATCTCTTATAAAAGCTCTTCGTTCGGTTCGAAACCTCGATTCAAATCAATTGAATCCTAAAATGCAAACCGATTTACTCAAACTTCAGACTATGTTATACCGACTCCAACAGATCCAGTTGTTGAACAGATTGGCAGAAGAGAGGAAGTTCCTCGGATCTACTAATATGAACCCATATGGATATGAAGCGATACTTAATTTGGTCAAACTTGTGGGCACTTCGAGCGGTCAAAACCAATTGAGAGCTCTTATGAGACTATTCACTGCTATTCCTCAAACAAATAATAATAATAATAAGAATACCAATAATAATAATATGAATATGAATATGAGCCAGGACAAACTCAAATCACTTATGAAAGTAATTGAAGACCAGGAAAAAAGCCGACGACAACAACAGGAGAATCAAAGACAGAAAGAACTTCTTAATGAACTATTGATGAATCAAAGACGACAACAAAACCAAATCGATTCTCTCATCCAATTAATTGAAAAACAAAATAAACACAAAAATAATAATCAAATCAATAATAATAATAATTACGAACAAAATAATAACAACGAAGATATTTGGAGTATGACTACAACCACTACAACTAAGAGGTAGTTGTCTTTATTTTATTTGAAATAATCTTGTTATTGATTACCATGTTCATTTGAAGACCTACAACTCACAGACCTACCACATCTAACCATGATGAAATATTGTCAAAACTCAGGGAACAGAGACGACAACTCAATAATCTGTTGAAAACTTTGGGAACAGATTTTAATAACAATCGGCCGAATAGTCAGGTCCCGAGTAGTGGCGCACAGAATAACAAGAATAAAAATGTTGGTAATACTAATCCTAATAGCAATACTCAAACACAGGACGCCTTCACCAATATATTGAAATCAATGGCTCCAATGATTGGAACGTTGGCGCAGTCGGGTCTTATAACTCCCTCTCAAAATCAAATGACCAAAAATTCTTTGAGTGAATTACTTAATCAGAAGCCTTTCAACGATTATATTCAATACGATTCATATAAATCAAAGGCTTCCAAATTCATAGACCTTTTGGGCTCAATATTCAACTTTTAGACAATTTATTATTCTTTTGAATACAACTATTTATTTATTAAACAATTATAATATTTAATTATAACTCAATTGCTTTGGAATTACATTTTTAATTCATTATTATTTGGATTAACTAATATTTAGTCAAAAACTATAATGAATTTGAATTAAGGGCTGATTTACAGACATTTAGAGCCCGAGTCTTATTTTGAGAGTCATTTGTTGTTTAATGAGTTTTTGAACGGATTTTTTATTTGGTTTTCTTTTGATTTTTCGACTTTTCTTTTGGTTTTTAGTTTCAAAATTGGGTTCATTTTTAGCCAATCGTTTGGTTTTCTTTTCATTTGAAGTCTTATTCGTTGAAATGATATGATTTGGTTTGACTTTTGTTAGAATTAAGTTTGGAATACATTTTAAATGTTTGATACGTTTTGAGAGAAACCCTCTCTTTCTGTCCATCCAAAGAGCTCTGGTATCACATTCAATGGGACAGCCATACAATTCTATGACATTACGTTTGTTTTCCAACAGAAATGGTTCGAAAACATTTTTGTCCAAGCTCGTCAGATCAGGGTTACACTGATTAAAAGCGCCCAAATAAAGGACAACCCGCCGCCCATTGCCTCCAATAAATGCATTGACACTAAAGCTATCGCTATTCAGTTCATTATTTTCCAAATGAATTCTTAGCGTTTGATTTGAATGACTCTCGAATTCAAAGGCAAATGAATTGATTTTTGAAATTCGATTATTTCTTAAATCAATTTTCTTTAAATTCGATAATTTGTGAAATGCTTTGGAATTAATTTTCTTTAAATACTGTCTGTCGTTATAGTTATGAAAACTTAAGCTCTTCAGAGATGAATATTCATTGAATGCCAGCGAAGGTATTGAAGTGAAACGACTGGCCATCACTTCCAAAGTCTTCAGTTCAGACAAACTGCTAAAAGCTTTGAAGGCATCCCTTTTGTCGTTTACTTTATCCGAAAGTTTTGTTGCGTTAATCCAAATGTTTTTAACGAATTGCGAAGAATTACTGAAAGCCAACGGATTTATTGTCTTCAGATTAAAGCACTGCCGGATATATATGTTCCGGAAATGCAAACCTCCAAAAGTATTGGCTTCTAATGTAGTGATCGCTGTATTCGACAAATAAAACCATTCGAAATACCTGTCCTTTTCTTCTGTTATACTTTTGTTTGTGTTGTGGAAGACTTGACTCAAATTGAAGGGTTGATCGCCAGCGCAGGTAATGACCGGAATTTGACATTCATATGAATCTTGTGATCGATTCTTACAATTATCTAAACTCTGAGATCCCGAATGACAATAACACGGGTAAAGTACTTCATAGGGCGGACACAAACCATAATTTAATTCATAGTTTAATAATAATAACGCGAAGAACAGAGGAATTGACTCTAAAATTGAATTTTTATCAAATTTCAAGAGTCAAGTGTTTTATGCAATAAATTACTTTAAAACTTACCCTTAATTTGCATTTCTTTGGGGATGACTTCCGATTGATTTTGATATAAATTCCGGAAATATTGAAAATTATTCTTATTATTTATCTGAATATTTCATTGAATTTCGACTGTATTTTAAGCTCTGATTGAAAACGACTTATTTGTGGAAAGACTATTGAATTACATAAATGTGTCGAAAACATAAGTTTGTCTCAAAATATGAGATATTGTTTGAGAGAACAACCGATCGATCCTTTTGTCTCTATTTCTGTGTCTTTATTGCAATACATTTCTAATAATTGAGAGCAGACTTAGATTTGATGCAATCTTTGCCTCAATATTTGATATGAAATTCTTTGTGTAAATATTTTTTGCTCAGAATATCTTCTCAGTTATTATATTAAAGAATTCTTTTGATATTAGGTTTTTGTTCATAACTGAAAGGCTGTGCTTTCCTCTGATCAATACAAAAAGGGTGTATAGACTGTTACCAAGGCCTTTTGCTCAATTTTCTTCTTTATTTTAATCTATTTTAATAATAGGTTTACTAATAGGAAAGGCATTTATCACATTTTGAATGAACAAGATTAAAATTCTGCCCCAATATTTGAGTGAAAGAAAGTTTTATTTCTAAATTAAATATTTATTGAAATGATTGGTGCAAACAATTTATAATTCATTATTTTCTTCATTTTTATGAAGCAAAAGTACTTTGAATTTGACCATGATACCTTTTCAAAAAAACCAATTGTGAGTTGTATTGATGAATCATTAATCAATCATCGATTGGAATTTCATTATCCAGATCCAAATGATATAATAGTAAAAATGTTTTCATAATTTTTTATTTGTTTTTTCTCAGCAAAAATGAGTTCAAATTCTTCGATATTTTTATTGAATATATTCTGTATTCAAAATAAAATAGGAATTTAGAGACACTTTTAGCCAAAAGACGGCGCTTTTGACGCTTCAAATGAAAATCTGAAGAAAAGCGTGTCTTTCAATGCCTTTCATTTTTAATGCATTTAATGTTTTCATTGCATCAGAAAATAGTTTCAAATAATAATTGATTTAATATTAATTGCATTCAAAACTAATTGTGTTTTTAAGTAAATTAATTGAATAATAATTTAAGAAAAATGTCGCGAATCGCTAAAAGTGTTACAAATTTGATGAAAATTTCGTTAAACAACAGATTGTTTGCAAATTCAGTTCAAACGACCGGCAAATCATTGAATCAAATGAGAAGTTTGTCTTCAGTTGTCAGCAATGGTTTCAATAAAAAGCATTTGAAGACAAATGAGACGACAGTAATGTCGAAGAGATTTGCAGCCAATTCGCC
>JAQGCQ010000093.1:0-23744 GCA_034699945.1 Chamobates pusillus
GATGAAAAGATAGCGCTCTCCCTCTTCTTAATCATGAACTCATTGGGGAGAAGCCATTTATGGTCAGCACATTCTTCCATTGTCGGACGTTTACTATAAAAATGTTTTTCAAACAAAATTTATGAAAAACACTATTCAATAATCATTGAAATGTGTGACCACTTACTGAGGGGTGAGTTTGAAAACCGTTAGTAGGAATCGAATCGCTTCCTGTGTTATCTCAGAGTAGAGGTGATCGAAGAGATACCTCACATAAACCACATTCTTTGCCGTCTCGTTTTCATTTGATCCACGGAATGGAGAGACACCACTCAATAGTATGTAAGTCAATACTCCGACACACCAAATGTCTGCTGCGGGGGTCACCTCATCGTTTTTAATCAGTTCCGGTGCTGTTTGGGTTCAATTAGATTTTAAAATCAATAGATTGTGAGCACAGATATTAATGGATGACTAAACTGACCGACATATTCAGGAGAGGCACTAATTGATACACGAGTTCCAGTGATAGGCACTCGTCTGGCATTAGCGAAATCACAGAGTTTGATGTCATATCTCCTTTGGTCGACCATAACTACATTGTCGGGCTGTAGTTCCAAAACACAGACACCTCTGAAATGCAAATATTCGATGCCATCTAAAACCTGATTAATAATCTTTGAAACAATTTCTTCGCTATATCTTTGTCTTTGTGAGAGGAAAGTGAGGACATCGATGCCGGACAACTTCTCCATTACCAGTGCATATACAGTTGAGCCCCGACTCGCGTAAAACAGTTCTGCTATCCTTTCGTTGGCCAATGATTTCATGATTTCGTATTCGTTTTTAATACCGGATTCGGACTCACTTTGAGTCAGAACTGCTTTACTCACTAATGTCTTATTAACGTCTTTGACGCGAGTATTGCTTATCATAGAAAACCTTCCGCGAGATATCTCTGAGAGGAAGTCATATAAATGATCATGCTCCTCCTCTAACAATGAAATTGGGTTTAATTCTTTGCTGTAATCAATCAAAACCATTGACATTTGGTCGTCAATAATGACCCTGCCCACATCTTCAGTTACCGTTTGTCTGTATATACATGCCCTAGGCACTTTGAGCCGTTGTGCCTCGTCTGTCACCTGAGTGTTAGCAAGTTCACTTGGGGCACTGTGAGCACTCCATCCAAACCTATTTCTGGCACTAACTCTAAAATAATAACTGGTTTCTGGTTCTAAGTCTCGGGCAATAAAGAATTCGTGCAAAATATTGTCGGCAATGACTGTCCACTTGTGGTCATTCGGTTTTTGAAATTCAAGTCTATAACAAAGTATATGACTATTTCCGTCGTGTTTGGGAGGACCCCAACACAAATACATCTCTTTATTGGATCCACTTTTGATTTCTGGTGGTTCGGGAACACTGGGAACATCACCTAATTTGAGTCTTGCCCTACAAACCACAGCTCCTTCTTGATTTCTGGCCACACATTTATAATGTCCCATATCATAAGCTCGGGCAGGTTTGATTCTGAGTTCACACCTTCCATCTTCTGTGCGCTTAACTTCAATACGAGTGCTTTCAATAAGTATTCCATCGTTTCTAAACCAGGTATAGCTGGGAGTGGGGTCGCCCACAGCTAAACAGCTGAAGACAACGTCTTCATTCTCTTTGATTACAATATCTTTTATCTTTTCTCTAAAGAAAGGAAGACTGCATCGAATGCCCGTATCTTTGGACACGTTTAGGAAAGCCTCTCTTTTCAATTGAGATAACTGTCCATAAGCATAACCAGAAGTTCCAACTTCTCTGACCAAACGCATTGGTTTAGATCTAGTTTCGAGTCCTTTCTTTTCGTCGCCGACCTCTTCATCCATAATATCTGTGAATTTTCTTCGCTCTCTCACAGAAACAGAGGGCTTATACCCGGTGTCGGTCTGAATAAAGTTTTGATTATTCAGAAGGAATGCTATAATTGAATGTAAACCTACGTTATGGTCTCCCCAATGAGATTCTCTCAGACTGGCTGCAAGGCTGGGGCTCCTGGAGGCACCCACTCTAAGATAGCTTCTAATTCTTGTGGCAAAGTCTGTATCTCTAAGTTGTAAGAGATAAGTGTCGGGTCCGGACTGATATCTGACATCAAATAGTAATTAAATGCGTTAATCAATTGAACGCTTAATTGAATAATAATTTGCAATAAATGGTAATTAATTACTGGCTTTCGGAGTGTGCGTCCACTCCTTCTCTTGAGATCTTTTGTTTCATTGTTTCATCAAATTGTGATGCTTTGAATTTGGAGCGACGAACCTCTCTTTCGGGACTCGGAGGTGGAGTATATCTTTCGTCGGGAGGATAAATCATACGACTCGGGTGTGTGAAACATGAGTGGAGTGTTCGCCTTCTGTAGTATGTCTTACACGAGGAGTTCACATACTTTAACACAAATATTAAATTAATTGAAATTTATTTGAGAATAGTTTAGATGTGAAGACAAACCCAATTCTTCCATCTCTTATGATATTGTCTCAAATTTTCCATACAATTGAGTTGAGCGCCAGTACCGGGTCTTTCAGCTAATCGTAACCACGGGTGTTGAAGAGCGGTCTTCACATCCAAGCGCTTGTATTGATCGAATTCAAGCACTTTTGATAAGAAGTCTCGCCCTTCGAATGATATTTGAGTCAAATATTCGTGAGAGAAATCAATTTTTCCTAGTTGCAAATTTTGTAAAGTTGCTCGATCATTTTCGCCGAGGAATGGAGAAATTCCGGTCAGAAGAATATAAGCAATGATTCCAGCTACAAGTATCAAGGATTATCAATTATTGATTAACAAAATCATTGATCGTTTTTAGATGACTTACCGGACCAGACGTCTGCGACATAACTGACAGACTGTTTGTCAAGTATTTCTGGGGCCACAAACTCCGGGTGACCGAACTCTATTATATATCTTATTCCTGGTATTATTCTTTGAGCCAAACCAAAGTCAACTATCTTTATATCATTACCACTCACTCTTTCCAGAAGAATATCTCCGATCTTTGAATCATTTAAATAATAAATAAAATAATCAAATAATTGGTTTCACGAGTCTTACGGTTAGTCCGAAGTGACCGATATTTTTGAAGTGTAAGTATTCTATTCCTTCAAGAATTTGTCGGATATAAAGGGCGACATCACTTTCAGTGAGAGTTCCTTTTTGAAGAATATTATGAAGTAGTTCTCCACCGCCACACAGGTCCGTTATTAGTGTCAGGGAATGAGGTGTTGGTGTGAAGGCATCCCATAGTCGAGCGACTCTCGGATGATATCCCAATTGGTTCATTATATCGAGTTCAGACATCATATAGTCCCTCATTTGGTCCTTACCATGCATCATTTTAGATGCAAAGCTTTTACCAGTAGCCCTTTCCACTGAATGATAAGTAATGCCTTGAGTGCCCCGACCCAACTCATCCCCGATATCATAGAAAGTCTCGAATTGTTTGGTTTTGGGTTTAATGAACTCATTGTAACCAAACGTGTATTTGTCGTATTCGAGTTCACTCTCTTTAAGTCCAAATTCAAGTCAATTACAATTTGAAAAACAGATTAATCCAATGCTTACCTTCAATGTGAAGCATAGCTGAAATGGATGCGTGACCCGCAATATTTGATGCCGAACAGGAATAGAGTCCGGCGTCTTTAACTATAGCATTATTGATTAGGAGAGTGGCCCTATCAGGGGTTTCCCAAAGGATCTTAATTCTATCGGATTCCCCCAATGGCTGCCAATCTTTAAACCAATGAACAATTGGTTCGGGTTTTCCTTCAACACAACACTCAAAGCGAGCGTGTCTTCTGGAGAGGACTGTTCTCTCTTCAAAACGTTTTGTAAATACTGGAGGCTGTGCGATCTCTAATTTCAGTTTTCTCTGTTCTGTTCCGTGACTATTAGTAGCCACACATGTATACCATCCCACATCTGCTTCGGTCATATTTGTAATAAATAAATTATTCTGTCCGCCCCTATCCTGTAAGACATCAAAACGACTGCCAGAACTCGTTATTATCTGTAAATACAATTTAGTATTAATGAGAATTAGACTTAAAATGCAAACCTTTTCTTCATTGAACTCCCAGTGCACTTTAGGATCTGGATTAGCGTATATCCAAAATTCAAGAGTTACGGGTTGACCTCGAATCGCATAAATATAGGTTTCGTGTTCTCTTAGGAATCGGGGGCCACACTCTTTTGGAGACACATTTGGAGATTAATATTTGAATATAAAATATAATCAAATCAAACCATTTTTATCGCGAGGGATGTGATCCAAATCAAAGCCTTTTCCTTTCTTATCCAACCCATCAATTTGTGCTCTGAGTTTACTTCTATGAGCGGTGATAGAGGGCGAGGGATCACTTATTCCAAATTTATTCTCAACTCGTGTTCGGAAACTATAATCTTCGCCGGGACTGAGACCGTCGATATCGCACTGGGAGTCTTTGATTGCTATAATCACAAAAAATATCTAGAATATTTTTGTCAAATGGATGGGTTAAGTACCTGTTCTGTAAGCAATCCATTCTCCGTCAGGAATTCGACAAAATTCTACAATATATGTGACTGGAATTCTGGGCTGAATGGGTATGGATGGCAGCCAAGAGAGAGTGAGTGTGGTGTCAGTCATTCGTGTGATTCTTGGTCTGTCGGGTAAAGGAACCGGAATCGAGGGTTTCTTGAATTTGTCACTCAAACCATCTTTAGATGGCCTTCGCTTTTGTTTGTCATCCAATGCTATATAATTGAGAAGTGATTTCAATTTGACTCATGTTTTCAATACTTAACTGTTTTGATACATATTGTCGTTCAAAGACATCATTAGTTTAATCATAAGTTAACTGTTTTTAGTCATTAAAAGCATTCATTGAAATAAAAACTACTCAAACAATCAAAAGGCAATTTGTGTTAAAATAAATGAAGCCTTTAATGGAATTTTTTTCAAATTATATTTACAGTTAATTCTCATAATTAATGACATTTAAGATAAATATTGAGATTTTATATTATTATTTAAAATATAGAAATGATTGAATGATTGATAATTTATATCACAATTAACTGAATTGTGTGTTCTTTTTAAAAGTTTACATAAAAAATAATTTCAGATATTTTATGGAATATTTATATCACATCTAATAATAATTTGAACTAAAGTTTGAACAGAGAATAGATCTGAAAGTTTGGAATTTAAGCTTAGAATTCATTCTTATATATAATATCATTGATTCTCAATATTTACTAATTCGCGGGTTTTTGGCAAATGTTTGGATTCGAAGCTAAGCTAAGAATAACTCAAAAAATAAATAAATTCGCAAAATATGACCAAAAATTATACTTTGTTTTGAAGTTTTGATTAATGCCAGCGGTTTTGGGTTAAAAGTGCACACCATAACAATTATGAGGGCTTTTGATTATTGCAGGATTCGCTAACGCATTGAAATATAAATTCGCGGACACTTTCAAGAGCTCTATCGCACGGGAAGTCTGGAGACGAGCGCAGGTTTGACATCACAATTAGCATTAATATTAGACCAATGAGTGAAAGGGTAACTCTCAGGGGCTCTAATTCAGGCATCAATTGTTTGATTGCTCTCCGATTTGCCTCAAATAATAATGAGGACATCAAAGATGAGGGCTTACACTCGAACTTTAGGGTCGCTATTGAGTTGTCGTAGCCGTGAGTATTCATTGCATGACATCTGTATTCACCCAAATCTTTTTGTTCGACACTAAAGATTTCTAATCGAATCAAACCATTCCTCTGATATTCAACACTGTATTTGGAGGAAAAGGAGAGGGGCTCCAACTCTGCACCGTCTTTGAACCTAAACAGGGAATGCGTCCAAAGAAATAATTTTTGTCTGAATTCAAATAATATTCAAAATTAAACAACCATTTAATCTCTGGTTTCGGTGAACCGGTCACACAGGCCGTGAATTTAGCTGTCTTTCCTTCTTTAACATCAGTATCACTCAACTTCTTGAGGAAAGAGGCCGCCTCTCCTTTGGCTTCGGTATCGCTGTAAGAAAAATATGATTTAACTCATCAATCATTGGGAATATGACTCACATGAATGTGATGTTAGCCCTACAGCTATCGCTTCCGCACTCATTTCTGGCTCTACACTCATAAACACCGGTCAGTTTCTCAGTGGCCCTAACGATGACAAGAGTAAAGACATCCATTTCTTTGATGATACTGTAATGTATTCCCGGCTCAACACGAATACCATTGCAATACCACTCGACATCTGGTTCTGGGAATCCTGTGATACGACAGACGAGCTTGGTTCTTTCAGTTAAGCCCACCTCAGCATCTTTGAATTTCTCGATGAATTTGGGGGCACTCTTTCCAATAATATCTGCCTTTGCCTGAGAGTTGGCGGTTCCCAAATGGTTGGACACTTTGAGTTCAAACAAACCGCTGTGTATTCGTTGTTCGCATTTAATTATTTTGAGTCGAGCTTTGGTTCCATCGAATGATATCTGAATATTATCTGAAGATTCGATTTCTTTGCCGTTGAGATACCATTTAATATCAGGAATGGGAGAGGCTTTGATTTCGGCTGAAAACTCCACTTTTTGTCCCTCGTGAACACTCACATCCTGAAGGGAACCAATGAAAACCGGTGCGCTCTCTGGTCCGGTATCTTCCACTTTAGATTTGACTGTAAACTGAGCGGAGGTCTCACTTTTGCCGAAATCGTTGGTTGCGATCACACCATAAGTTCCTGATTTTTAATTAATTTTATTAAACGAATAATAAATTCAAATAAAATAATGAAATCAAATGAAAGTCAAACCTGAATCCGATGGATTGCAAGCATCAAAACTGAGTGAAATAGTGCCGTCCCCCCCAACAAATAACTTAATATGATGATCATCACCAGTGATAGTCTGTCCGTCTTTAATCCATTTAATATTAGGTTTGGGTCGACCGTCAACTTTTGCTTCAAGTCTGATGGGATATCCCTCTATTCCGGAGGAATCAGTTAATGGTTTCTCAAAGTTTGGCGATCTGTTGACAACAACGGGTGCACTGCTTCGCACTTCTCCGTTGTCATTGATTGCAACCGCGATATAATTGCCCTCATCTTCAGGTTTGACCTCATCGAAAACGAGCTCAGTTTTGCCGTAGGGCTGACCTCTTATGTGAACTCTATCGTTAGGTATGACCTGTTGCCCATCTTTAATGAAGCGAACCTCAGGTGTTGGCTCTCCACTGGCTTTTACCGAAAGTTTTCCTGGCTGTCCAGCAATCAAAGTGGTGGCCATCAGTCCCTCAACAAAGTCTGGCTTATTATCACCCTTAGAGCTAACTGTGACGGCACCGGTACTTCTAATTCTACCTTCGTCATTTATTATTGAAACTGAATACTTTCCGCTGTCGTCTAAATTAGCCGATTCTATGGTCAGAGTTACCGTTCCGTCCGGTGCTTCACTCAACTGTATTCTATCAGTAGATTCTATATCGAAGCCGTCTTTCATCCATTTAATAGTCACCGGAATATCCGATTTGTAGACTGCTTTCAAAAAGAGTCGTTCCCTTTGGTTAACCATTGTTGGCTTCAATTCTTCAATAAATGTCGGCTTTTCTTTAGGTTTAGGAATAACTTTAAGTGAGGCCGAGCTCTCTGCTTTTCCTTCACCATTAATAATTTCGACCCTATATTCTCCCGAATCTTCTGATTTTATCGAATCGATTAATAGAGCAATAGTTCCGTCCGATTCTCGAACGAACCCGAAGTGTTCATTCGGTGAAATTTTATCTCCATTTTTATACCAATTGATAGAATCGATATCTCCGGAAACTCTGGCTTCAAGTCTACAGGGCTTACCCTCTTCAGCATTAACTCGAGTCAAACCCTTAATAAAGACGGGCTGTTCTACAGTGGACTTTGGTGTGACCACAACCGTCACATTTGTGGTTTGGAAACCCTCCAAATTTTTAAAAGTCAAACAATAATTGCCGCCATCCGTGAGAAGAGCGCTGTCTATCTTAAGAGAAACAGTTCCGGTGGGAGTACTCTCGCGCTTCACTCGGTTTGATTCTTCAACATTAACGCCATTTCGAGTCCAAGTAAATGAAGGAATGCGATCCCCTTTGCGCGCGATTTTGGCCACTAATTTCAATGGTTGGCCTTCTATTACATTGAGTGTCTTCGGAAGTTTTTCTTTAAATTCTGCGGACGGCTCTTCTTCTTCGTCTTCATCTTCTATTTTTGGTTTCTCTTCGACGGGTTCACCGGTGACAGTAACAACACTCATAGAGCCGACACCTCTGGTGCCAACTTTGGCGAAGACGGCATATTTTCCAGCGTCTGATAATTTTGCGCAATCAATGCTCAGACAAACGGTTCCGTCGGGTCTTTGTTTCAGTTTGATATCATCGGATGGTCTGATTGGAACGCCATCTTTAGTCCAAATAATCTTATCAATCGGAGCTTCGCATTCAATCTTAGCGGTCAATTCCAATGGTTTGCCGACCACCACATCCACTCTTTCGGGTAATTTTTCTCTAACTACCGGTCCTTTTTCGACTTCAACATTAGTGAGAGCCACCACTTCTTCGTTTGGATTTCTAGCTATCATCACATATTCTCCAGAATCGGAAGCTTTGGCCGAACCAATAGTTAACATAAAGGTTCCGTCGGGATGGGATCTAATCTCAACACCTTCTGACTGTTTGATAGGAATTCCATCTTTGATCCAGGTTACTTCTGGCGGAGGTTTGCCATCAATTTTAGCACTTAATTGAAGAGGTCTACCCTCACATACACTAACAGAATGGGGCAAATTATCAATTATAATGAGTCCCTTTTGAACGGACACATCGCAGGCACTCTTAGCCGTTCCATTCGGGGTTTTGGCGATCACCTCATAATTACCAGAGTCTGCTATTTTGGCGAAACTTATCTCCAAAATGACTGTTCCATCGGGTTTGGTCTTCATTAGAACACCATCTGTAGGTTTAATAGGAACACCACCTTTAGTCCAAGTGATCTCAGGAATGGTATCACTATCCACTCTGGCGCTCAGTTTCAGCGGCTTTCCTTCCACAACATTCAACATTTTAGGTAACGAGTCTTTAAAAGTGGGCGGATTCAGGATCGACACCGCAGTTGTGGACACAATTTCTCCTTCGGGTGTTTTAGCGACCACTGCATATTTGCCGGTGTCCTTTGGTTTGGTGCAATCGATACTCAAAAGTACGGTTCCATTTGGTTTTGTACCGAATTTGACTCTTTCAGTGAAAACAACAGGATATCCATCTTTGACCCAGGACACAATAGGAGGTTTGTACTGCGCCTGTTGGAGGCCATCGATTTTAGCGACTAAAGTGATCGGCTTTCCGGTGATAACTTTGACGGCTTCGGGTAATTTCTGTGTAAAAACGGGCCCTTTTTTAACGTCAACGTTAGACAAAGACATAGCTTCTCCTGACGGAGACTTTGCGATTACCGCATATTCTCCCGAGTCTTTCCCTTCAGCCGATCCAATGCTCAGAGTTGTTGTTCCGTCGGGTTTGGACTTAATCTCAATGCCATCCCCAGCTTTGATTGGTATGTTATCTTTGTACCAGGTCAGGTCAGGCGATGGGTTACCATCAAATTTAGCGGTCAAATTGAGAGGCTTTCCTTCCAAGATGCTCACTGATTCAGGTAATGTTTCAATAATAACCGGTCCCTTTTGGACGAACACATTAGAAGTAGACATGTCTTCTCCATCTCTAGTCTTGGCGACCACCGCATACTTTCCGGTGTCATTAATTTGAGCGCAATCTATACTTAGACTAACTGTTCCGTCGGGATTCGCCTCAATCCTTATATGATCTGATGGTTCGACACGAATGCCGTCTTTAAGCCATTTAACTAAAGGCAAGTGCTGTGCGTCCACTTTTGCCACCAATTTCAGAGGATGTCCTACTATTACATCAACACTTTCAGGCAGTTTATCGATAAATACCGGACCCGTCAATACATCGACATTACTTAGAGAAGAGACCTCTCCTAATGGCGATTTGGCCACCAATACATACTGACCGGTATTCTCAGGTTTAACTTGATCAATTTGAAGCTCAACAGTTCCATCAGGTTTTGTTGTAAATTTAATGCCATCCGTTTCCTTAAGAGGACTTCCATCTTTAGTCCATTCAACAGTTGGTTTGGGTTCGCCTTCAACTTTAGCTGTCAGACTAAGAGGTTTGCCGACGACTACATCAATATTTTCAGGTAATTTTTGTGCGATAACCGGTCCCTTCTGAACATCTACTGCAGTGGAAGCTCTCAATTCACCGAATGGGTTCTCAGCGATTAGAGTGTATTTTCCTGAATCTTCAGGTTTAACACTACCGATAGTCAGAGCAACGGTTCCGTCCGGTTTTGCTTCCATTTTAACGGATTTACTTAATTCGATGGGATATTCGTCTTTAAGCCAACGGACCTCTGGTTTTGGTTCACCGGCTATTTGTGCGCTCAGTATTAAAGGCTTACCCTCCACCACATCCACGGTTTCGGGCAATTTTGCAATCAGTTCGGGTCCTTTAGAGTGTTTTTTGACGACATCGACATCACTGGCAGTCGTCAAGTCCTGATCGGGTGTCTCAATAATGAGTGCATATTTTCCCCCATCTGAGGGCTGACTCTTTTCAATACTGAGACATATATTTCCATTCGATTTGGATTCCATCACAATTCTATCCGAAGCTTTAAGAGGAATGCCATCCTTTTCCCATTTGACTTCTTTTATGGGCTGACCCTCAACTTTAGCGATCAAAGATAAGGGTTGTCCCTCTTCTATTTTCACGAATTGGGGCAAATTTTCCTTAATTATAGGACCTTTCCTAACATCGACCTCACTCTTGGATACGACTTCACCGCTCGGACTCTTAGCAATAATAGCATACCGACCGGTATCGTCTGTTTGAGCGGAATCAATGCTCAAGGTAACTGTTCCATCAGTCTTGGCTTTTATTTCGATTCCTTCCATTGGCTCGACATGAACACCATCTTTAGTCCATTGAACTTCAGGCATTGGACTGCCATCAACTTTGGCCACTAATTCGAAAGGTTTTCCTTCAGTTATATTCAAAGTTTCGGGTAATTTCTGTCTAATGATTGGTCCGATCTGTACGTCGACATCACATTCAGAAACTGCTTCTCCGACACAATTTTTGGCAACGATTGCATATTTGCCTAAATCGAGAGGTTGTGCGCATTCAATGGTTAGCGAAACAGTCCCGTCGAACAACGACTCGATTGTCATTCCTTCCGAGGGTTCGATACGTTTGAGATCTTTAGTCCATTTGACTATAGGTGTGGGCAAACCGTCTACTTTTGCCACCAAATGTATTGGTTTTCCAACGATGGCGTCCACATATTCGGGTAATTTCTCGACAATAACCGGTCCCTTATGGACATCAACTTTGGTTGAAGACACGATATCTCCGGTTTGGGATTTTATGATCAGTGCATACTGTCCTCCGTCATCATTGCGAGCCTTATCTATATTCAACACAACCGTACCATCGGGTGAAGTCTCAACTTTGAGACCATCCTTTGATTTAATAGGTACTCCATCTTTAGTCCATTTAACATCAGAAGTTGGAACCCCTTCGACTTTAGCGGTCAATATTAAAGGCTTTCCGATTACGACTTCGACTTTTTCAGGTAATCTGTGAGCAAACAGTGGTCCCTTTGCAACGTCCACATCACTGGACGACTTCACTATTCCCGAAGTGTTTTCAGCAACCAGAGTATAAATGCCAGAGTCCTGTCGCTGTGCCTTCTCCAATTTTAAAGATACAGTTCCATCTGGGTTGCTTTCGATTTCAATTGATTCTGATCGTTCAATTGGAACGTCGTCTTTAAGCCATTTGACGTCAGGCAAAGGTAGACCCTCTACTTTGGCCGTTAATACTAATGGTTTTCCTTCAGAGACTTCCAATATTTTAGCGAAGTCTGGACTGATTTGTGGGGCTTTCGTTTCAATGGCCGCTATTTTAACTTCAGTCGAAGTAATCAAAACTTCTTTTGGAGTCGTTATCTTCAGTTCATACCGACCGGCATCGGATGGTTGAGCGCATTCAACACTCAAAGATATATTTCCATTGGCCTGGGGCACAACTTTAACTTCCATGCGGTCATTCGACTTAATCGGAACTCCATCTTTCGACCATTCAACTGACTTGAGAGGACCTCCCTCTGATTTAGCCATTAAAATTATTGGTTGTCCCTCATTGAAAGTTAAATATTCGGGGAGACTCTCCTTAATAATGGGGCCCTTTTGAACTTGCACATCTGTGATAGAAATAACTTCACCGCTCGGACTCTTAGCAACGGCTGCATATGTGCCCGAATCTAATGGTTCAGACGATTCGATCAGCAAAGAAACGGCTCCATCGGGTTTGGCTTTAATAACTGTCCTATCACTTGGTTCAATAGGAACGCCATCTTTAGTCCAACTGACTTGTGGTAAAGGATTGCCATCAACTCTTGCGAACAGATCCACAGGTTTTCCTTCCACAACATTAAGAGATTCGGGTAATTGTTCTCTAAATATGGGTCCGGTCTGTACGTCAACTGCGCCTTCAGATATAGCCTCTCCGGAGGCTGTTTTAGCGATGACCGCATATCTGCCGGTGTCAGTCGGTTGAGCCTCACTAATACTCAACTCAACGGTTCCGTCCGCTTTAGTTTCTACTTTCAAACCTTTGGTCTCTTTTATCGGAACTCCATCTTTAGTCCACTTGACATCTGGCTTGGAGTCGGACACTATCTTTACGGCCAAATTCAATGCTTTACCGACGATGACGTCCACATAATCTGGAAGTTTGTCAATAATGATGGGTCCGCTCTGGACACCAACTTTAGTTGAAGACACGATATCTCCTGACGAAGATTTAATAATCACAGAGTATTCGCCGGCGCTCTCAGCTTTCACGTTATCTACACTCAAAGCCACCGTTCCATCTGGCTTAGTTTCAATTCTAACCCCTTCTGTTTCTTTAATGGGAACGCCATCTTTAGCCCACTGTACTTTAGGAGTGGGTTTGCCGTCCACTTTTGCGACCAATTCTAGTGTTTTGTCTAACATTACTTCAACCTTTTCGGGCAATTTGTCTGAAATAATGGCTCCCTTCTGGACGTCGACAGCTGTGGCTGACCTCACTTCTCCCAAAGCATTCTCAACAATAAGAGTATATTTTCCCGAATCCTTTTCCTTTGTTCTATCGATTGTCAATTCGACGGTTCCGTCGGCTTTAGTTTCAATTTTCACAGAATCTGATCGTTTCAATAGGATGTCGTCTTTAAGCCATTTGACTTCTCCTAACGGCTGTCCATCGATTTTTGCAGTTAAAACTAATGGCTTTCCTTCAAATACATCGACAGATTTAGGTAATTCTGTTTGTATTGTGGGTGCAGTCACTTCACGGCTCGCATCCAATGGTTGCGACTTTTTAACGCTTTTAGTTTTCTTGGGTTTGATATCGACATCAGTAGATGTGCTGACACTTCCTAAAGGATTGGATGCAATTAATTCATATTTTCCGAAGTCTTTGCTATCAGTTCTCTCTTTTTTCAAAGTCTGTGTTCCGTCGGCTTTGGCTTCGATTTGGTAATCATCTGAAGGTTTGAGTTCGAGTCCGTCTTTAGTCCACTTTATTTCAGGCATCGGTTCTGCCGTTACTTTTGCTTTTAATAGTAAGGGTTGTCCCGAATCTAATTTGATATTTTGAGATAATTTCTTTTCCAAAAGGGGTGCCATTTGTGGGGCACATATCTGAACAGTTGTGGAGCAAACTGTTTGTCCGCATTCATTAGTAGCTCTTATCGTATAAACTCCGGAATCGTTTAATTTCGGGCTTTTAATTATCAAAGATTGCGTTCCGTCCGGTTTCTGATCAATGGTTACACCGTCTGAAACTTTAATGGGTGAGTCATCCTTTAGCCATTTGATTTCAGCCTCTGGTAAGGCATCAACTTTGACTGTCAGTTCAAGAGGCTGTCCCTCTTCCAGTTTTATTTGTTTAGTCAGTTCTTTGTCAAACATTGGCTTTCTTTTGGGCGGTTCAGTACTGACTGCAGTGGAAGTAGTGATTTCTCCCTTCAAATTGACGGCTTTAACTGAATATTGCCCGGAGTGTTCAGGAGTTACAACATCAATAATTAATGAGGTGGTTCCATCCGCTCTGTCTTTAGTCACGATATCGTCTCTTTGTTTGATAGGCTCTCCATCTTTAAACCATTGCGTCGATGGTATGGGTTCACCATCAACCTGAGCGACCAAAACCATTTGTTGTCCCTCTTCGGCGAGAATAGTACTGGGCAATTCTTTTATCAATACAGGAGGGTGTGCTGTGCCCATGAATTTCAAAAGGCATACACTTTTGGCTTCACCATGCACATTTTGTGCTTTGCAGATATACTGCGCGACGTCGTCTCTTGCAATAGATTTAATTTCAAGACTATATTCTTGGTCTACATTATTGATGGTTACCCTATCATTAGGAGTAATTTCGTTTCCATTTTTAAGCCAGGTTATTTTGGGAGTTGGCTTTCCAGCTATTTCTGCTTCGAAGACAGCGCTCTGACCCAAAATCAGTTTTCCCTTATCTTTTTCAACACTCATTGTTATCACGTCTTCCAAATCACGAATGAATTTTGGTTTTGAACCATCAATAGTCAGTTCAGCCGAATGTTGTGCCTCTCCCGAGGCGTTGGACGCATTGCACACATACTTTCCAACCAAGTCTTCGGTGACGGATCGAAATCGAATCGAATACAAATTGTTTTCGGGTTCGTTGAAAATCAGGTCTTCACTAACGAGTTCACTGTCTTTATACCAATTGACGATTGGTTTTGGAATACCAGTGATTTTGGCCTCGAGTTTAGCCGGACTTTCTTCGACTACCGCGACATCAGACAAACCAACAATTGTCGGGGACTCGGGTTCTGTTCGATCCAAACAAATTCAAGTTATATATGAAAGTGTTGTCAAAATTTGACGAAACTTGGAGTCAGTTATCACTCAAATCTTCAAAGCATTGACGAAACACAGACTTTGAAGAAGAGAGAGACCGATACCAAAGCACAGGTAACTTATCAACAAGTTATAAATAAGTCATCAATAAGTGATCATGCAGACATACATCAATTCAATACAAATATTTAATGGCATTACACCGCACGTAATGATATGTAATAATACGCCAGCGCTCAGTCTTCATACAAATCGCATGCTTTTTGACAAAGAATATAAAACTAATGTTAACATACCCTGCACTGTAAGCCTCGCTCTGTCAGTTGCCTGTCCCGCGCTATTTCGCGCTTTGCATTCAATATCTGCGGTGTCTTTGATTTCGAGGTCTTTAATGATAAGAACGTGAAGTTTGTGTTCCTTTTCTTCGATTTCGATTTTATCGTTTGGTTTCAATTCAACGCCATTTTTAGTCCACAAAACTTGTGGTTTGGGACTGCCCTCAACTATTGCTTCAAATTTGACGGCTTCGCCGACAACCGCTTCTGAATCAGAAATATGTTTGACAAATACGGGTGCAGTCGTTACAACTGATTCTTTGATCATAAGTTTTGCTTTTTTGGATTCAGTCTCTCCCGACTTATTCCTGGCTCTGCACTTATAAAGGCCGGAATCTTCAGGAGTGGCGCTGTCTAATTTCAATTTGAACACCTCTTCTCTTGATTCTAGGATTATTCTTTGAGTGCCGTCCACTTTTTTGCCATCTTTATACCAATTTATTTCAGGGGTCGGACTACCGGTTACAACAACTTCGAGCACAACATTCTCATTACTCCAGGACTCGGAGTCTTCCAAATCTTTGACAAACTTTGGTTTGCTATTAACGATAACCATTCCATTACTGAATGCTTCGCCGGCCTTATTCTTGATATGGCACTGGTATTCACCGCTCATAATAATCCGAATATTTTCAATTTCCAAGATGTAAATGTCGTCGATTTCTTTTTTGATGACAACCGTTGCCTCTGCGCTCACATCTCTACCGTCTTTCAAGAATTTGACTTCAGGTTCGGGCGATCCCTTGACTTTGACGGTCATAGAAACGGTTTCGCCTTCATTTGTCTCAATATTTTCTAAGCCTTTAATAAATTTAGGTTTTGTTATAATATTGAATTTAGCGCTGGTGTCAGCCGTTCCCGAAGTGTTGGTTGCCGTACATTTGTATTTACCGAGAGTTTCTTCGGTCGCAGATTTAATGACCAGTTTATAGGTATCCCTTTCTTCGTCGACAATCAATTGATATCTCTTATCAGAAACAGTGATCTCCTGTTCGTCGATAAACCACTTAATAATTGGTTTACTTAATTGGGAATCAGTTTTAACAACAAATTCAATATTAGACTCGTATTCGATGGCATCCCTATCGGTCAGCACTTGAGTAAACATCGGTTTAGTTGTCTTCGAAGAAACGGTTAACTTTCCTTTTGTCTCACATTTTCCGAAAACATTTTCGGCGACCACTTTGTAGAGACCGGAGTCATCAGTTGTGATGTTATCTAAAACCAAAGTGAATTCATTTGAGTCCTCTTCATATTTGAGTCTTTTATCTGTAGTCCTGATAGTAGTCTCGCCTTTAAACCACTTGACATCAGGTTGTGGTACTCCACTCACTTTGACTTCAAGCTTCACATTTTGACTTTCATTTACAGTTATGTCTTCAAGTTTTTTGATGAATTGGGGCGGAGTGTTCACTGTTAGAATACCACTCGTTTGTGCTGAGCCTTCACTGTTGGTAGCTTCGCATTTATAAGTACCGGCGCTTTCAGGCTTTACTTCTTTAATTACTAGAGTATAACTTTGGGACTCCTCTTCGACCAAATATTTGAATCCATCCTTTTCCTTGATTTCGAGTCCTTCCCGATACCATTTAATCTCTGGTTTGGGAATACCCTCCACTTTAACATTAAACTCAATCATTTGATCGCCAACTTTGGCCTCAGAGTCGCGAAGTTTTTTGATGAAATTTGGTTTCATTACACTCTTTTTGACGGTGAGCTCAGCTTCAGAGGTCTCTTCTCCCCATTCATTACTTGCAATACATTTATATTTTCCTGAATCTGAAGAATCAGTTTCTTTGATAACGAGTCTAAAGCTCCCGCCTTCCTCTTCAAAGATCCTTACTCTGGAACCGTCGTCTTTCACTACTTTCTCGTTTTTAGTGAACTTTACATTAGGTTTGGGATTTCCTGTGATTTTAACGGCCAGTTCTGTCTTTTGTCCCTCCAATGCCTCAACACTTTCGAGTTTACTCGTGAAAACCGGTTGAGCTTTCAATTCAAATATAATTATAAAGTATTTTATAAATTATTAATATATTTAATGTAAATACCATTAATCGTAACCAAACTGTAGGCCGTCTGTTGTCCCAAATCATTGGTTGCAATACACGAATAATTACCCGAGTCTTCAATTCTGACCTTTTCAATGATCAAATCGTAAACATTTTCGTTTTGAATAATTTTGATTCCTTTCCGTTCTTTGATTTGTTGTCCGTCTTTAAACCACTTGACGTTTGGCTCTGGATTTGCATCGATTTCGACCTCAAGTTTAAGACATTCGTCTGTCATAACTGATTGGTCTTTCATTTGTTTCTTGAACTTTGGCGACACATTAACCGTGAGTTTAGCACTGGTGTTAGCGGTTCCCAAGTCATTGACCGCTTCTATTCTATACATTCCCTGATCTTCTTTTCTGGTATTTTTGATAACAAGAGTATAACTCTCTTCGTCTTCGTATAGGAATTTATATCTCTCTCCGATTTCAATGAGTTGTTCGCCTCTAAACCATCTGATGGTCGGCCGCGGAAAAGCGGTTACTTTGGCCTCTAACATAGCGGACGCGCCTTCGCTAACTTCAACGTCAGCCATTGCTAGCTTAATGGTAGGGGGGATCGGGTCTCGGGGTAATTGGTTGATGAGTCCTTGCACTGTCAATTCAGCACTGCATGATATCTTGCCGCTACTTGTTGATGCAGCGCATGTATACAGACCTGCGTCTTCTGGTTTGACATGTTGGAACACCAGTGTTATCGTGTCTTCTTCGTCATCGAATTGCACCTGGAACCGTTCACTCGCCTCAAATTCTTTACCATCTTTGAACCATTTAAAGACAGGGGAACGGGATCTCGGGCTCAATGAATCTGATTTTGTATAACTTATGGGTTCGTCATCTTCTATGCCGGGAAACACCACTTTATTCTCTAAAACATTTGCATTGCATTAAAATTTATACAAATTGTTAAATAAAATTGAGAATCGACTCACTCGTAACAGTGATTGTCCCTGATGTTTCATCTTTGCCTTCATTATTGACTGCAATACACTTATAAACACCCTGATCCTTTTCAGTGACATGCTCAATCATTAATTCAAAAACTTCCTTCGATTCAAATAAAACTTTGATTCTATGATCTTCTTTGAGAATTTCGTTGTCTTTATAGCTATCATTAAATTAATTGATTTAATAATGAGTTGTGATTTAAATATAGAATATACTCACAAAGTGACGGTTGGAATAGGCATTCCTCTCACAACTAATTCAAAGCGAACAGTTGTGCCGTCCATTAGTTCAGTATCTTTTAGTTTAACTTTGAATTTAGGCGGTGTCGGTAGGAAAGTACCCCCAGGACTTGTCGGACGGGAATCGGTTCGAGGACTACTTATGTCTTTTCAGTTAAAAATTAAATACAATTTAATGCTTTGGTCTTAAAATTGAGAGAAATTGGATAAACACTATACTTATGGAGAGGTTTGAGTGATCAATGGATACGTTTGTTAGTAAAGAAAATATTAAATAATTTTATAAATAGAAAGACTAATAAAATGCATAATAATGTGAGTTATGACTGAATTTATATAAAGCATTGCAATCAACGCTTTGACAAAAACAGTCAAATTTTGTAACAAATAGTGAGCCATAACTCAAATCTAATCACTCATCCCTAAGAGTCATCCCTAAGAGTCATCTCTAAGAATCTTCACTTTTAATTGACTCAAACTATGAATTGAAATACTAATGATTGGAGACTGAACTCAATAGTGAGTAATTCCAGATTTATCTGACATTCAAAATACTAATTGTGCATTGCCTTGATACTTTTCGCATTAATATACATTACTATTAGAGTATTGATGAAAAAAATAAACTTGGTTTAATACCTGGCAAAACATTTATGGCAGCGCTCGATGAAGAGGTTCCTAAACTATTAGTGGCGGCTATAGTGTAGAGACCGTTGTCTTCGGGTCGCAAATCAGTTATAATGAGGTAATGAGTTTTGCCTTCAGAGCCCACTTTAAAACGATCCTCATTTTTGATGACTTCGTTTTCTTTGAGCCATTGAACTGAAGGTCGCGGATAACCAGATATTTCGCACTCGAGGGTTGCCTTATGGCCCTCTTAACCAAACAAAACAACAAAACATTTTTATAATTCAAAATTCAATTCAAATCATATTTGAGTGCAAACCTGTTTGAGAGACGGATTTAATGGTTCGGTTCACTTTTGGTTTGGTTGGCGTCGAATCGATTTCAGAGTCAGGTTCTGATTCTCTCCTAACCGTTGCTCTGATTATTCCGGATGAGGTCCGCACTAAACCCGCGGAATCGGTATCGGTATCGATGGGTTCAGTAATCAAACCATACGATTGAATGGTTTCTAATTTCGACGATTTTTTATAAGACTCGGATTCGGCGCCCAATTCTGAAGACTTAGATATCTGTCGGTCTAAACGCGAAGACCTGCTGTCTTGTCGCGAAAGTCCGGTTTCTAAATCAGTTGACCCTGTTGATTGTCTAGAAGATTGTCGGTCTAAACGATTGTATTGACTCGAATATTCCGATTCCCATTTGGGAGTCTCGGTGTCTAATTCTGACACATATCGCGAGGTTCGGTCATATTTGGACACTTCATCCGATTCGGATGTAACCGACGCGAGTCTTGAAGTCTTTTTGTCGGCTCTGGAATATTCGGTTTCAGAGTCAGGCAACTCATGACTAGTATATCGGGATGAGGCCCAGGGCTTTGTGTCTAACTCTAACTCAGCTAACAGTCTCTGTTCATACCTCTCCGAAGACGGCGCTTCCGAATCCAAAGTTTCGATTGCATATCGAGATCGGTCTGTTGTTCGGTCCCTTTTGGTCGAACCCGTTTCAGATAATTCAGAGGTACCTCTCGTTAATCGAGACGACCGTTCATATCGCGAGGTAGTAGTGTCTAACTCTGGACCTTCAGTTGAAAATCTAGAAGAAAATCGTGACTCTCGTTTGTAACTCGTTTCGGGTTCAGTTGTTTCGGTAATATATCGAGAAGATGTGCGGTCCCATCGAGAGGGCGTTGTATCCAAATCTGATGCTTCAGTAATAGAATACCTGGATGTTCTCTCCAGTCTGGATGAGGTGTCGCCGTCATCGGCGACAGAATATCTTGACTTTCGTTCATACCTAGAAGTGGTGCCCGAATCAGAATCTATAGAATATCTAGAAGTTCGGTCTAAACGAGAAGAGCCGGTGGTTGTGTCGTATTTGGTTGTGTCGTATTTGGAAATTCTTGAAGTCGAGTCATATCTCGAGGGCGATGTATCTAATTTGGACAATGAATCGAGACGTGATGACCCCCTATCATATCTAGAAGTACTACTGTCCAAACGAGATGACCCGATATCATATGATGAGCCGATAGATAGTCGGGACGAACCGGTGACCCCTCCAGAAGATGACTCTGTGGTCGATGCAAACAACACTTGGATTAAAGCGTTTTTGAATGTGTTTAGTGTTTACCGTATTTCGATTTCGATTTACTCGAACTGTAAGAATAGGCACTCATTGTTTGTTCACTCACTTCACTCTAACACTAAGTATCCGATATAGCAGTGAAATCACACATAATATTCATATAAAGCACTCGTAATTTTGCGAACACTTATTTCATAGCATTTGTGATGAGATGTTCTCTTCGTTTGATCTGCCAGAGCATCAACTGATGCGTCTCTATCACTGGCACTGGTATCTGTCAAGAATTCTCTGCTACCCTTATAAGGGTCTAGGCTTTTTTAAGAAATGCCTGATTTGCGCGCTTCTCACAGCACTGGATCGTTCTTCTCATAGCACCGGCACATCACTGATGACGAGCTTTTTTGTGTCACTTCTGTAGACTTGATTTCAACAAAACATTCATTTCTTTTATTATTCGTTTCAATGTTTTAGAAAAGTGTTAATTAAGATAATTATTATAACATAAGAGCTAATCATTATTATAAATAATCAAACGATCGCTTAATTGTTTTTATTATTTATCAATTCTAAACAATTATAACAAAAATAAGAGAAAATTCTTAAAAAGTTAATTATCCATAATTTCTAAAAAAAAATGTTTGTCGACGACATTCGCCGTTTATTTTAGAAATAAACCTTAAAAATTGGTTCAAAAACATGTAGTTTTGCTTTTCTCACAAATACTTAACAAATCGAGAGTCGAGTAATAAAAGATTAAAAGAATAATAAAACAAAAAGTTGTTCACAAAAAATGATTTTAGTTTTAAGGATACAAAAAGTATTTACAAAATATTCGAGATATTCATCTGATATGATATGAAGTAATATTAGAGACAAAAGAGTTGACAGAATCTGATGTGAATGGCATTGAAATTCTGGTTTACTCTCATTTATAGTCGACTCAAATTAAAGCGTTAATTCCAGTGATAGGAAGTCACTATATTTTTGCCAAAACTGTTTATATCCTTAATATTATAAATACTGAACTGAGAGTTCATATAATAGAAATCTAATTTAATCCGAAACAATTTTCATTGAAGTCTTACCTTCAAAACTATTCACAACTATTCCATATTATATTTCGATGAATCATTGCATTTGAACGACAAAAATGCAAATTTTAGTTATTTTTATACAAATGTAAACATGAATTGAGTAATTCTTCATCACTTTTACTAATGAATAAAATATATTATCAAACGATTAATAATAGAAATGATTTTTTGTGTTTTACTTGACTTATGAGCTCAAATAATTGCTCACTGTTGCTTGCTAATTTTTTGCTGATAATAAAATAAAGCAAAGAATGCTATGAATTATGTCATTTGAATCGAGTTTGTAATCAGATTTTAATTTTATTGAGTTTTCATTTTCAGAATCACTTTGTTTTCAAAGAGATTTTTAATTATCTGAAGTTCAACTCAAATGAAAAGTTTATTTAATATAATTTATTGAATAATGTTTGCCAACTATTAATCATTTACTAAAACAAATGAGGAGTTTATTGGATGTCATATAAAATTAGTTAAAATAAACAGAAAAAACAACTCAAAGGAAGAGTTGTTTACGAATTGGATTATAAATCGCAAGATTTTGATTTCACTACAAATTCTTAACAAAACTCAATCAAAAACTGCGATCTTATCATAAAATAATCTATTATTTCATTTGAAATATTAAACAATTGCTTACAAATCAAACCAAAACTTAAGTGGAAAATATCTGTAAAATTCATCCGAGGATTGGCTAAAAATTCCTGACTCCGCATAAATGGGTTACGGGATGTTGCTTGCTAACAAAAGATTACCAGTTGCAAGTTAAAGGCTCATTTGCATTTTTTAAAATCTCCAAAAATACAATTCGGTGAACAGAATTTAATTTAAACTATAGAGAGATTGAATGAAAGGATGAAATTTTTAAGTATAAAAAATATGAATTCCTTTGAGAAGACGACTAAAGCTTTTGCTTTCTTTTCTCGACTCAAATCCAATTCAAAGTGTTTTTAAACACTATTTTTAGGTCACAAAACAAAACAGAGTAAAAATAGAAGAAATAGTTTTTAAGTCTACATAAGAGCTATAAATTATAGTCATAATTGATTTTAACTTAAATTCTATTTTTAAATCTCCTTTTATTTCAGTTTTACTCAAATGATTATTGCATTCAAACGATGAAATGTTTCGCATTTCGTCTGTAATTACTTTTTATTGAAATTCAATAATAAATTCGTATAAATTCATTGTCTAATTATTTGATCGAAAAGTTTTATTTGTATAAAAACATTGCAATTATTTTTCAGATCCAATGAAATATAAATGATTTTGTGATGTCTTTTGTGAACACTTGTTATGAGAATTGTGAGCAATAAATGTCTTCAAATATCATTGAGAGTAAAATATTGAGATTAATATTGGAATCACTATTAATGATGTGATTAGAGATGTCTTTATGCTGATCAACGCACCGGTATTACAACCATCCTTACTATTGCAGGTGCAATACTCCAGGTATATGTCATGTGTTCCTAAATCGATAAAAATAATTAAAATATTGATCATTAAGTAAATTAAATGAATGCCTTGTCTGTAAAGGCAATTGTGTTCATTGCCTGTGCCCTCCCCGGGTGAGCCCAGGAATGCACAGCTTCTAATTGTCCTCCAATTTCCATGAATTTTTTGCCTGATTTTGCGACACATCGTCGCCTCCAATAATCTAATTGGTCGGGGCTTATGTGCTGGGTACAGATCTGGAAACTGTTTTTCATAGTTGTACTTGTCCATTTCATACGGATCCACTATAATTGAAATTGAATTTTAAAACAATGAACAAGTTGAATCAACTCATACCAAGCGACAGGTGTTGGTATTTGACTTCTCGACAGTCTTTGATGGGTAGCGTTGAGTTGTCA
>JAQGCQ010000094.1:0-23720 GCA_034699945.1 Chamobates pusillus
CTCTCTCTCACACACACACACACACACACACACACACACACACACACCACTGAGTGATACACATAAAAATATAAATACATAGACATATGAATTGGTATGGTATGGATGGGACTCAAACCATACACAAACATAAATAGATTTTTGTTTTGGAAAAGTATGTCTCAATCCGTGTTAACTACGGTTGATCTGCAGCTCTATCCTCGACTGACTGCTGGCTCTCTGTCTGAGGCAAACATTTAGTCTTCTGTTTATTTTTATAAAAATCTCTTACAATATATAACACATATTGAAATTGGAAGAGTAGTACAGTTTTAGTGTTGATGACTCCCCCAAAAATATAATGTCTGTGCTTCGCATTCATCACACATTTTATATAAAGATTGAAAAATGCGATGATTTTTGTTCGGCAACCGCTTGTATTAATAGCATTTACAAAGCACTCAGTTGTCGACTCTGAGTGAACACTCATAAGTCTGACTCTGACTGTCAGTTCCTCTCCTTAGTTATGATGTCGACTCTCCCGACACTCTCTAACTTTCGCTGTTTATCAGTGATGTTCTCTCAGCCTCTGTGAGAGAGAGTGTCTCACTCACAGCCTCATCTCTGTCGTGCCTGTGTGTAGGCTCTCCCATCCCTGAGCATAGAGAGCACGTTTGATAAGTTATCCTCCATTTTCTTATATTCTTTTATGCAAAAAGCGATCGATTGGTAGAGAGAAAGCCTAAGCTTTTACCGAATGAGTATAACATTGAGTTAGCCTGAGATGTGCACTGAAGGGCTGACAACTGTGGGGAACGGCATATATATATATAATAAATAAAAAAGCAAAGAAAAAATCAGCGACCATATTGTGCTCCACTGTTCAGCTATGAAGACATGCCTTTGAGCCAAGATTTTAGTGTGAATTCGATTGAATTAATAGTCCCGGAGTTGACTGCAATTAAAGGCATTGCGAACGCAATTAAGCACTTCTTCTGTTAATTCCAGTCCTCAGTAATTCCCTTTTGAGACTTTTAATTGCGAGGCAATAAAGACAGGAGAGAGCGGTGTTGTCATGTCTTATGTAATGACGTGTTATATAGCGTTTGCATATATAAGAGCAGAGCTGATGTTGAGCTCAGGCACTACGAGGTTAGCAGGTTTTGGTTGTGCCAAAAGTTGGGCCAAAAACAAAAGTCTTTGCCATCAAAACGAAGCGTTTGATTAAAATTAAAAGAAAAATACAAAACACTAACAAACGTTCAAAACATCAAAACTGGAAATGCATTGAAAGCTTTCATTATTGAAAAGGTGTTTATGAAAAATGTCTGAGACATAGCGCTGGCGATCTTTAAATGGTATTTCTTGTTCTAAGCGATAATATTGAACAACGCCCAGTGCCAAACCATTGCCAAACCGACCCCACAGGTGTCATAAACCACGAGCCCAACCCGCTATCGAGGAGGTCTTAGCAATAATTAAAGTTAAAACATTGAAGAAATGCTTTGAGTCAAAGACCTCTCTTAGAATTTGCACAACTATTGAGTTGACAGTCAGCCGGAACTCACTCTTAATTCCAATACTAAATACTAAATAAAAAGTACTCAAACATTAATACTAAATATGGAAATATTTTGTCAGTGATATAGACAGTGATATATTCACTCAAGACATGAGCCACTATTATAACCATAAATATCAGTGAAGAATAACAAGAGATACGAATTATTAATTAGTTTTTATATCTTTTGCTTCAAACAAACAAAATATTTCTTTCATTTAGATTTCGGAAAATTATTATTAATTCAAATCTTTATATATCTGTAAATCTGTAATAATTATTATGCGAAACAGTAATAAATAAATGCTTCAAATGCTGTGCAAATGCAATGGTGTGGTGCAGTCTCGCCACTTGCTTATGACCCGATAAACTCTGAGGAATGTCCTCACATGCTGGGCACCGGCAATGGCAAAACTCAATTAACGATTTTGTGCCCAACTCTAATGCATATATATTTTTTGGCACAACCACTGGCAGCCCCCACCTTTTCAGAGGTAACATTTGACCCCTACACACATCACAATTTGAAATCTAAGGAATTCTTCTATTTTTGTTTTACTCGATTCATACTATTTTTCTCAAACGGCTTAACCATTGATGAAATGAGTCCTTTAGTACTTCATTCTGCCAACAGGTATTTGTCACAATACTGGTGCAGGTGGTAGTGGCGGTGGTAGTAGTAGTGCTCACTATTTTGCTTCACCATTCGTTATGACTAACTTTATTAAAAATTTTTGCTTAAGTTTACAAAAAAAAATATATTTGCTCTGAAATAACGAAATAAGTAATCCATTGAAAGGCAAAATTCGTGACTTTGCAACTGCTTTGATAAGCAGTTCTCAACATTTTAAACATTTTATGGTTCGTTACTAACAAACTGTGAGTCGAACTCATCCGAAGTTATTTCAATATTCGTTAACTCTTTTCATATAATATGTATTTCGTATAAAAAAAAATTCTTTTATTTTATATGAAAAGCATAAGATGTTAATCGAAAAACGATATGAGAAACGCTCTAAAAATAAATGTTTTGACAACAAAAACCAAAAGAGAAAAAATAGACTCAACTCTGAGATTGAGATGAAGTAAAAAAATATTTATGAGTTACGACTCGCTATTGACTTAAATCTGTTCACTATTTGTTTGATTCATCCATTTATAAGTAGTGATGCTTTTTGTTTGCCAAAAACATTGAAGGATTTGTTTGTGTGGTATTTGTTTGGCATACAGTCAGACATAACTACTGGCACTAAAGGGACTGCTCTTATCAAACATTAGACAACAATAACAATAATGCTATCATTTATATGTTGTAATACAGTATAAACTTAATTGACGCCATAAAATATATATCAAATTTGATTATAAATTAATTTTAGACCAAACCTATCAATGGCTTCACTTTTAATGTATTTTCAATTTTCGTATAAAACGTATTTGATTTCATTGCTCTGCGATTGTCTTCCAATCAATTCAACTGTTTTTTAGAAATTAATACAATTTTTTTCGAGTAAAGCATTAAATTTGTTGCATAATAACAGTTATACAACACTATTATTTATAACATACATATATTGAGCCAAAAAGTTAATAATTATTGTCGTTTTTGATTAAATATCACTTATTATTGAATAATAATTGATAAAACTTTCAGACCGTTTCATAACATAAATTGAATTTTTATTAATTTGTTTAACACATTATCACAAAAATCTCTCATTACTGACGATAAAAAATTAAATTAATCTATAAATATATAAATGAGTTTCGCATTCGAGGCAAATATGCTCTTAATTTTGGTTATATAAGTATTTAGTGTTTAATCAATATTTATATATTAGTTATTCTTAATTGAATTTTATCATTAGTTGAGCCAAATATTAATAATTGTTTAGAGAATAGCATTGAATTGAAAATGAGTTGAGAAATACGTTAAAAGCAATGGACTAATAGTTGGCAACAATTACTCGGCTATTACTCGAGTATTACATTAGTATCCAATTGTTTGATGCAATCGTCGGTCCAATTGTTAGATCGCCTGTTGATTGAGACCAACATTAAGTCGAGTCGAAAGAGTATCGCTTTTTCTTGACTCCATTCTCAGCAATACTTCTAATACTAAATCCATTGGAGTAGACTCTGAGCTCTACTTTTGTACGGATAACTTGTGAGTCAATTGAATCGCTCAGCATTTGATTCGCTTCTTTTCTCTGTCCTCTCAGGTGTTTGAGCTGTTTTCCCAAATGCAGTCAACATTAGAGCCAATAGAGTAGTGAATGGCATAGTATGGCAATACAGCAATACTACAGCACTAGTATAGCAATAGTCAGTAATAGTAGAGCAATAGAGAACATCATTGAGTTGTGCTGTTATGCCTTCTCAAACAGTAAATGTTCACTTACTTACACACAGGCCTATCAATTTTGTGGCGAACCTGACCCTGACTTTTGTTGCTTTCGCCAAACACACAACTCAGACATACACACAAATCCTATCCTCAAAGATAAACAGTCGTTGCAATCGTTGAACGGATTTAAAAGAAAAACATTTTTCGACTCCGACTCCGATATCATTCATTTAATAACGTTTTTCTATGAAATTATTTTCTATTCAGAGCTAATATTTTGTATTTTTTATGCTTTTTTTTGAAGAAAAAAATAGGGCTTTAAATGAGAGTTAGAACAGAAGGGAGAGGAGAGTGAGGACTGAGTCAACCAATGCTTGATTTCGGTTATCTCTTAGAGCAGAACTGCGGTCCACTGGGCTCTGATGTGTTGGGATGTGTTTGTGATGAGTTGATGCTTAATTCATATTAGACTATTATAAGCGGGGGTCGCACTCTTGCATAGGGCTATGCTTTCGTTATCTTCGTGTTCTTTGCGTTGCTATAACAGCCATCTAAATATGTCAGTGTTTCTATGGAAACCTGTTAAGAACCTCTTCTCATTCTCCCCTCACTTTTTTTAACAGTTGAGCCCAAATTGTTCTGTTCTTACAGTATATGTAATATTACTATCAATTGTATGCATAAAAAGTTACTCTCAATACTCGATCGCAGACTAAATGCGTCCTCAAAACACATCCATAGACTCAAAAAATGGGTTCACATATATATATCCGACAAAAATCCGAACAGAAATCCAATACTCAAGTGATCCCAAAAATTGTGATTCAGATACAGAAAGCGCTCACTTTTGTAAAAAAATAAAAAACACTTTAGACTTAACCAAATTGATTTGGATGTTAACCCTCTCCCTTATGCCAGACATATGAAAAAACTAAACTTAATTTTGTGCAAACATTTATCGATTTGTTTCAATAGTGGGCCATATTTTCTATGCATTTCTTATTTGATTTAAATTTATTTTTTGCATAAAATGAACACAATTTTTATTTGAGTCTAATTTGATGGCAATATTTTGCGTATTATAAGTAAAAACATTGAGAATATGTTATGTCTGTCTGTGTTTATACCAGAATTAGAATTTCTTGTGATTGTGAACAGAATATTAGTCGGTATTTGAGTGCTGGCAGTGCTTTTCATTCCCCATCTCTGCCATCTCTAACTATTAGACAGAGGACTGCTGTGAGTGTTATGCAGAAAAAGCTCATCTCTCACAAGAGTGGGGGAGACCCAGAAAATCGATAAAATAAGTTATAACTGCATCGCATATGAGTTAGGCTTAGGTGATGGGGAGAGGGAGACGATGGATGTAGAAAAAAGACTCTGCATTGCAGTACACACACTATAGAGGAGCAGTGTATATAACATAGTCATAGAGACGGCTAATTAACGGTATATCATTTTTTGACTGCGCCTATGAAAAGCTGTTATCTCCAAAGCTTAGGGAAACACAATTTTATGCGTATGTCGTATGCCTTGCATTCAACACAACGCCAAAGATATAACATTACTATTATTGCAAGATTTCACTTTCACTGTGCACTGCACTGCACAGCACTGTCTGATGCTTAAAAACCTCTTGAGTTATGCCATAATAATATATTGACAAGTGATACGCTTTGATGCCTAAATTGCCAACCAGTCTACCCGTGCTCTCTCTCTCTCTCTCTCTCTCTCTCTCTCTCTCTCTCTCTCCCCTCCCTCTCCCTATTTTGCCATATTTTGTCTTTTGTGTTAATACTTGAAAATATATTCTCTAATCCTTGTCTTAAATATTATTTTCAATCTCTCTATCAGTCATTCAAAGAGGACTGGTATGAGAACTGGTATTCAATTTTCTTTCGTTGCTTTTTATTTTGAGTGCAAACAGCGATGAAAAGAAAAAATCTGAAGAAAAAAAATGAGAAAAAACATTCTGAGCTCTGTTTACAGAATTCATTTGAAAATATTAATGAAATAAAAGCAATGAAAGCGAAAGACCCGAACCGTATGAGGAGAGGTCTCACAGCGGAGGCACAGCTTTTTTAGTTTTCCATTTGAAGTCATTCTTAATTCTGAAGAATACTTATGAGGAGTAAGTCTAAAGATATGTTCAAACAGTAAATTGTGATATATATGACTGTCCTCTCATCCTAACCATAGTTTAGAATAAAAGAAAGACCTCCTCATTGGTGTTGTGTTATCTGTGCATTGGTTTGGTGTTAGTTCAGCAATAATATGACCTTAAGTGCACACCTGGACTCAATCTCTCCTAACGATATATTACGATATGAGGAAGGCATAAGGCATAGGGCTAAGGGTAGGGGCGCTGAGGAATGACGATTTCATGCCATGACGAGAAGCTGATTACTGTTGAACTAAAGGTGCAAAATAGTGGCCAATAGTTCCAAGAGTACTAAGAGTGCCAAATAGTGTCCCCAAAAATTTGCACTGATTTTGATTGGACCAGAATTTAGTGAAAACTTAGTCTTAGTTATGGTTGTGTTGTGCTGTTGTGGGGCAATGGTTGGAATGGTCTGAACGTTTCCCACGATCATAAAGCACTCACTAGACTATGTGTGTCTCTGTGTGTGTGCACATCGGTTCACATTCTGTGTGCTTCTGTTCCCTCTTTGCTCTGATATTCTTTTATTGTGTATCCCTTATCCATAACACTCCGATTCAATTCATACCTTGAGTTCACTTCTTTTGCTGTGATTTTAGAATAACTAATTATGTTTGAAAAAGTAAGAGCCATAGAGAAGCCATAGGGGTCTCCAAACGCATACATTGCCAAAGATTTGGGGACTGAAAAACAAGGGGATCGACACTCACTCAGACCTTTAGTTTATATATCGCTCTCTAACTATTCTTTAAGCAATCGCTGGAATAATGCAATCTCTGGCCATATATTGCAATGAATGCCAATCTCTATGTCTTTTCAATTGATATCAACGTTTGAAGCGTTTTCCTCCACTGTTTGTGCTCTGCATTTGCGACACAACACAACACTCCAGGAATTTAACTCAACCTAAAAATTTTTGGACAAAAGAAAAGAGAGCTCACAAAACATCAATAATAGTAATAATAATAATATGAAGAAAAATATTTCAAAGAATTCACACAAAACTAAAGTTTCAAATGAGAGCAACAAAATTGATGTATATTTTTGTCAAAAAAAAAAAGATTTAAAAATATGGGACTAAACAACAAAAATGTTATTTTTGAGTAATTTTTGTCTCTCATTAAATTCATTTTGTAGTGCAGAGTGTTTTTTGTCTCTTTTAAAATGGATTATCTGTTTATCAAAGCGTTGTTATTCACGGCATTTGACAAAACCAAATAACATTAACATTTAAGCACAAGTACTGAGAATATTGTGATTAACTTTTTTGTGCACAGCCTTGAGTGGGAAATTCCCTTTTGTTTAATTATTGTCTTTCACTCGAATAAAACCTCTATATGTGAGCTCTGCTCAAAAAGCCTTAATGAGAGATAATTAGCACCAAAGCACAGGCACTACAGCAGCAACTCTTGTCTCTATTCTCCCCCTCTCTGGCTGTGAATAGCTCATAGCTCTCTTGCCTCTCTCTTGTGCTCTCTGGTCGCTCTCTCCTCTCCCTCTCACAGCACTCTCTCTGTGTTTTAGGTATTGATTGAAAGGTCTCTCTTTTCTATTTAGTTTTCTCTCTTTTTTATAATATTGAACTTCAAAGAGCTAACAGCTCAGAACAGAGGAGAGCCACAGCCGTCTGTGCATTGAGTGTCTGAACAGTATGTATGGTTAATTGCGTGACTTCCTCGACTTAATGAATGTTTTTTGTTGGGCTTAATTAATGCCAGAAAGCGCTGAGGCTTTGCTTTATTATTGTTCGTCCAATGATTCCATTATTAGGTATTCTCTCAATTCTCTCATTATATGAGTGGATGCGATGTTGTAGTCGTTGTTATTGTCTTGTAATTAGTTCTATATTATGTGCCAAACACACAGACAGAAAGCCATATGAATAAAAGCAAAATTACCGGTCCCTCGCGTTTCCTGGTATTTGTAAATGTAATTTCATAATTTTCTACTCATTTTGTTTGTGTTTAAAAACATCAAAATTTTTTATCTTATTTAATATTTTCTTGTGTCGCGAAAAACGCCACTTTGTTTTGAATAAATTTTTTTGCGATGAATAATATGTTTTATTTTGCAAATCAGTTATGAATATATTATGAATAAATTTTTCTCTTTTCCTCCAAAAAAAAATGTTTTGCTTCAACTTTTCTCTCCTCTGGTTTTTGTTTGTCTCAAAAAAAAAAGTTTTCATAAATTCTCTGCTTTTCGTTATTTGCTTTTCAAATATTTTCGGTTCGAAAAACTAAAAGACATAAAACTTAAAACGAAAATATAAATGAATAGAAAAGAAGAAGAAATTTCATAAAAGACTCGCAATTTTAAAAGATGTTAATCTGTTGGTGCGTTCACTAGTAATGTAATGTCACTCAGTTTTAAGACTCAAACGTTTTTATGTTTGCATTTTTCTCGAGTCTCACTGATATTCAATTATAAGCCCAGGTGTGCTGTGCTGTTGGTGTACAGTTGTGCTGCGCTTAAAAACCCATTCACTCTCTGACGAGAGATCTTTTGTATTTGAGATTTGAATGATAATTGTTTGCGAGGCTCAGCACTAATCGCTTGCTCTGCAAAAATTTCGCTCAAACTCTCAGCCTATGAACTATTGAAAAGAATTAAAAATATGAGTCTTGTCCTGTCCTGTGCTGTCACGGGGGGAGAGGCAGAGTGAGACCCAAATGAGAGAATACATAATATAATACAAAATAAACTAAACTTAAGGAAAGAGAGAAACACTGAAAGTAAAAGAGAAGTAAAATTCTGTTCAGACGTTCGCCTTTAGGGTCTTAGGCGAAGGAGAGGGGATGAATTGGAGGGGTGTCCAATCGATGGGGAATTAGTATTACACTACCACATATACATTGATAATCCTGATTGTGTCCCCCCATTAACATAGGTATCCCAGTATTGCCAGTATTTGCCGTTAACTCAGGTGTGCCCTTCAATAATGGCCATAAGTCGCACCCCTGCTGTATGTGTCACTTCTTTTTTTCGATGCAACTTTGCACTGCGCTCCCCATTTCTATGGTCCGACCCCTACTAGCAGTCCCTCGAGAGATATTTAGCTCAACTCCTGTGGCCATTGAATACGACATTTAAGGAGTTGTTGTTTCAATCTATTCCGTGTACTGATTGCTAAAAGTGACAAAAATTTGCTTTAATTTCAGTCATTCCTCTAAAAACATTGAATACCAGTTTTTTTCAAAAGTGAATCTCAAAATTTTAATGACTTCGAACTCACTTTCAAATTGAAATTTTTGTTTTTATAATCGCTTTTGAAGTCTAAACAAAATTTCGGTCTCGACTTAAGTTCTATTATTTTTTGTGTGTTTATTGATGTGATTTGGATTTGAAGGCAAAAATTTATTGAAGTTTTTTTTATTTTATAATTACAGTCAAAGTACTAATAATTATCAGAGATCTGAACGAAAAAATGTCGTTTCCCTCCAGACCCGGATATTGTCATTAGTGGTGAGCCCTTACTCTTGCGCTAAACTTAAGGCATAAGTAATTTAAACGTTTGTTGAAATGCGCCCAAAATATATGCATTAATTTGTGTTTTGCGCTCTTTTAATGTCTTGTCTTCTTATGCTGTGCTTCATGTGCCTCATGTCTCAGATAAGATGCACAACATTTGGGGCCGTCCGCCACAGAGTAGGAGGTTATGCATCAGAGATGATCCTAATAGTTACCACCAAATATCTTGAACAACACTATCTGTGTCTGTGTTTCTCACTCATCAAAACCACTTTCTTATGGATGAGTTAAACCTACTTATGCTATAAATGGATGAGTGCTGTGACAGTGCTATGACTGCCATTCAGTGCCAACAACTCCACTACCAGTAGTCTAACTGACGATTAGGATTTGATTTCATATCAAAATACACTATAAAACACGACTATAGTTGACTACCACTCCATTTATTGCTATTTTACTCGTTGACAAAACGCTCCAACTATTTGTATGCAGCCCTTTAGGCAACGTATGTCCCCTTTTCTCGATCCCATCCCTTTCTCTCTCACCTTTTTATATAAAGCGTTTAACAACATATTTATTTCAAGTCTTGTTAGTCATGAAGAGTAAGCCATACCCGAGTTATTTGGTTACAGAGCACTGGTAGCCATCCATCACTGGTCAAGGTTGAGGTTGCACTGCATGTCTTTGGCTCTCAATACAGAAGCCATTGATTGCCTCTTTCTCTCATTTCTTTCGTTTCTCTGTATTCTCTCTTATTTTGTTGAGTCCCAGAGCGTGGGTTACGCGCACCGACTCTTATGAATGAATACGAATATTGACCTCAAAGTACTTTCAAAATTCGTCACTCTTTGCACAAAACTTATACTTTCGGCCATTCATTTGTTTAAACCGAAAATTGTTTTCTTTTTTCTGCAATCAATGCCAATGTTTGAGGCAATCCATTGACTCTTTTCTCAAAAACTTGATCTCAAGTTTGGCTAAAATTGAAAGAACTGTCAGAACTGAAAGAACACCAAAAGAATAGCTATTTTTCGCAATTTTTATTTAAAATTACAATAATTTAAATCATTTATTCTGTGCTCTTATATTAAAGTTGCATTATTTATTCTGTTCGCAGAAAAGGTAATGACGACTAAAGATGCGAATCGAGTAAACACTTATGTAATGTTGGGATGCGTTCGAATCCTTCGGTGACGTTCCCATTAAAGGCAACTAATCTGTCAAATATTATCACAAAACTATGGAATCGACGGCAACCACAACAATGGCAGCGAACGATACGGCGGTGTCATCGATATCGAGCACTGTGACCAGTAGTAGAACGTCTCCTATTGTAGATACGGGTCAGTTCTGTTCGGTATCTCAGATGTCGCCCATCAAAGGTCAGACTATTAACTATAAGATCAAAAGTCCGCCAAAGGAGACGGCATTAGTGTCGGTGTCAGCTAATGATCTGAGCAAAGCCAAGACCACTGTCGACACAGAAAGTGTGAGCAGTTCCTTGAGTGATGTTGAAAATTTCACGGGTAAAATAGTGTACAATCCGGACGGTTCCGCTTATATTATCGAAGGACCCGAATCCGAGGGCAGTGATGTCGAGGCTGAGATCAGTCAAGAGGGCAGTATTATCGACGCGCGGGGAATGACCCCTCCATATGGCAGGAGTAATATTGTTTTTCCTGAAGTCGTGTCAGCCTTTCATATAAGCCGGAGCTCAGCGGCCGCTCTTTACAGTGCTCTTTATGGTCAGGCCTACCAAAACATTTTACAAGAGAATAAAGTTCCTGAAGTTCCAGTTATGCACTCGTATCGGGTCTTCAATCTTAGGGACAACTTTAAGACAAATTGTGACGATCAGACTCATGCCACAGACCTGAGTGGTGGCGATCCACTCGATAAGGACAATAATAATACGATCCGCTCGAATGCCATTAACTATTCTGAGAGTTCGGCGGCCAATAGTGCGAGCAGTTGTCAGACAGTGCCCGTCAAACCTATTCTCATGTGCTTTATATGTAAACTATCGTTCGGTTATTCGAAATCATTTATCGCTCACTCCATTCAAGAGCACAACATTGCTCTCAACGATGAAGAGAAGCGGGTCCTCTCCAATAAGAACTCTTCTGCCATCATTCAAGGTGTGGGCAAAGACAAAGAGCCGCTCCTATCGTTTTTAGAGCCGAAACAACGGCCGCCGGCACTCAATGAAATGCCGGCTCAGTTCCAGCAACAGCTCGAAGCACAACAACGTCTGTTAGCGTCGGTCGCGGCCGCGGCTGCCCTCAGACAAAGCTCATGTACCAGTTCCTTATCAACCACTAGTGTGGACATTAAAAGCTCTGTGGCCACTAGTGGGTGCAATATGGCCAAGACTCCATTGGCCAGTGCGGGCACTCTGGTGTCGTCGATCACCAGTCCAGTCACATCGACGGTCGACATAAAACAGTGCGAATCTCAGTCTCATTCCTCCGCTTTAAGCTTTGTTTTGCCAAAGAATGGCGACGACCGCCTCTTCGATCACTCAGACATTACACCCACCTCTCGGGAGACGCCCGACGCGGACAGTTCGTTTGGCCCCGAACTGGCAGATTTGGCAAACCTCGAGAAAATAGCCAAAGCGGCCGCTGCCGCCGCACAACAGCAACAAATTGAACAAACCTCCCAATTGGCAGCCCCTCATCAAAGCCTCTCTCAACGTTCGCCCTCACCTTCCAAACTGTTCACTCAGTCGGCGCCATCGCCCAAAAGCCCGATTGCCTCAACGACCCCCTCTCTATCGCAATACCACTCATCTCCGAGTCCGACAAACGCATCCCCGTTCATGTGTTCGGCACATCCGGACGGTAAGACAAATGGAGTAGAGTGTCCTAAGTGTGATCTAATCCTGGGTTCATCGCGTTCCCTAGGTGGACACATGACCATGATGCATTCCCGCAATAGCTGCAAAACATTGAAGTGTCCAAAATGCAACTGGCACTACAAGTACCAAGAAACTCTTGAAATCCATATGAAGGAAAAACATCCCGAAAATGAGATGAATTGCATTTATTGTTTAGCTAATCAGCCGCACCCACGCCTGGCCCGGGGCGAGACCTACACGTGTGGCTACAAACCATATCGGTGTGAAGTGTGTAACTACTCGACCACTACTAAAGGAAACCTCAGTATTCATATGCAATCCGATAAACACATAAATAATGTTCAAGAGTTGCAAAACGGCAACATTCCGGCCGAACATCTGCTCCAATCGCAAGCTTTGGCCGCAGCGGTCGCCGCCTCTGCGACTGGCGTCCAATCAACTACTTCTTCAGTTCCTACCACAACGACCAGTGCGTCTTCGATAACCACATCTCCAGCACCGGTAACGCCGGTGACCGCACCAACGAAGGCTCAACAAGTGACCCCCAGTAGCGGAGGCACACAGTCTGGTGCGACCACTAAGCAAAAGGCGACATGGAGGTGCGATGTCTGCAACTATGAGACTAATGTTGCGCGAAATCTCAGGATTCATATGACGAGTGAGAAACACACTCACAATCTAATGGTCCTCAAACAGAACGTCTCACATATGCAGCAGTTGTCGGCCCTCCAACAGGCGGGGATGATCACTCCCGAACAACTATTTCAATTCCATCCTGGTATATTTGCGGCTGCAGCTGGTCTGGCCACGGGTCAACCGGGTGGACCAGCTGACCAATTACAGCCCGAGGCAGCTCTGGCGGACATGGCGTATAACCACGCGTTGCTAATGATGGCGAGCCAACAACAACAACAGCGCGCAATGGCCGCCGCAATGATGCAACAGCAACAACAACAACAGTCACAAACCAACACTCCGGGCAATAAATCGCCGGTCGCTCGAATGAGTGGTTCGGGTCCTCAGCCGACATATGATATCGAACACCCGGACCCCTCTCTGGGCTTACATAACGTTCCATATGACGACACCTGTCGACTCTTTCAATGTTGTGTTTGTGCTTTATATTCCAGTGATTCGATTGAAGGTCTGAGTCAACACATCCAATGTGACCGAACCCGACAACGAGAAGACGAGGTGTTGATGGCTGTCGGGGGCTCTTATATTTGCAAATTGTGTTCCTATAAGACTAACCTAAAGGCAAACTTTCAGTTGCACTGCAAGACTGACAAACATTTGCAACGATTACAACACGTGAATCACATTAAAGAAGGCGGCACTCAGTCTGAATGGAAGCTCAAGTATGTGAACGTCTCTAATCCAGTTCAAGTGCGGTGCAATGTTTGTGATTATTATACAAATTCAATTCATAAATTGCAATTACATACCGCCAATGCCCGACACGACGCCTGTTCCCGAGTGTTCCTCCACTTGCAATTGGCCGAAACGCTGGTCAACGGCGCTCCAAATAAGTATTACTACTGTGCGCTCTGTGCTCATCCGTCGCGCACTAAGATATCACTCGTTCAACACATCAACTCTATTAAACATCTCAGAAATGAAAGCCTCCGACAACTCAAACAACAACAGACCGGAGTAATCGGAATGAAGGACTCGGAGGAAGAGATCAGAGAATTATTTCAGGTCAAGGAGTTGACCCCAAACGACAAAATCGTCTTCGAAAACGGTAAGCATTGCATTAAAAATATATGCCTTTCCTTTGACTTCTAATTTATTTTTTGCGTTAATATTCATTTCTAATCAAAATATTAATACAACTCATAATATATTTCACGTTTAAGTATATCAGAGATCAGAATAAATTTGAAGAACTTTTTCTTCTTCTTTGACTTCAATTCTTTGATATATCGCTATATATCGCATAGCAATCAAAATATGAAACGATAATGAAATGCTTTCTATTAAAAAAGTTGATGCCTTAAAATGAAAAAAATAACTTTAATCGCAATTCACTGTATTTTATGAGAATATATTTTCAGGTTTTATAAGACTTCATATATGTCTGCATTTGATTATAAAATCTTTTTTATTTCACTCTCGCGAACAGCAAAAAATAAGAGGAGAGGGAGAGAGTCAGCTGAGAGAAGGAATGAAGGAGAGGAGAGAAGGAGTAAATTTACTTTTTTTCTCAGTTTTCTTGTTTTTTGATTTAAACTTTGACTCTTGTTATCAGTTGTAGTATATTATAGAAAAATTTTGAATTAAAAGCGAAGAAAATCGTTATCTCTTCTCATAGACTAACAAAAAACAAAAATTAAGTTTTGCTCAGAAAAAAAATAAGGCGATCAGAGATGTGTTGATTTGAAATGCATCACAAATATAAACCTGATATTTTCATAGCCGTCAGCGCATGTTTACTGTTTGCTTAGGGACAGACGCTTTTACCATACTTTAACATACTCTCTCTCATACACTCTCTCATACACTCTCTCTCTCCTCTCAATTCAATATTTATGATAAAAGTTTTTCTTTGAATATATTTATTCGAAACAAATTGAGATCAAAGAATAACTGATATTTATTTATGTAAAATAATAAACAATTTTTGCCAAAAGAATGTCTTTTTGATAAACCAATTGCGCGAATATCAGTCTTGAGTTGATTTAATGACTCGCGTTTTGAGGCACAACACAGTGATTGCATTTAATTTAAACTAAACTTGATCAGTTATAGTCACTAAAAGTTCAATATTTGTTTCAAAACATTTTAAATATCACTTTAAATGAAAAACAAGAATTGCGTCAAAATTTTTTGCTCTATTTTCCCGCAAATCAGACACCAATTCAAGCGATGAGATCTCAAATTCGCCTCCTTTGGGGTCAGCCATTGAGTCGGCAAATGATTCAATGCTGAAGAGTGCACTAATGGAGCAACATGCTGCCGTCGCTCAGATGGCCGCCAAAATGAATTGCGAGTCCTCTTCGGGTGAACTGCACTTCTGTCCGTATTGTAATTATTCGCATACCTCTGAAGTGCGGATCCAAATGCATATCGTGTCCACACATTCCAAACAACAGCGCAGTAATTCACTGACACCACCGACCACTAACTCGACTATCGAACAGACAATGTTATGTCCCTTATGTCAGGAGAGCTTCAAAGAGAAACCCAGACTCGAAACACATCTAATAGAGATCCATAACGTAAAACAAGAGGGACTCCAAAAGTTGATGCTTTTGGTTGAGTCCACAGAAGTGGTTAATTCAAAGCCTAATCGACACAACTCTCCGAATTGGTCTCAAAACGAAGATTCGATGGACTCAAAGTCAGAACAAAGAGAAATGGACGCAAAGAGCGACTGTTCCGGTGATAGCGGTTCCAAACTATGCGAAGAAGAAATGTTTGACTCGAACGCAATGTCTGACTTTCAATGTCCCGGTTGTCCCAAAATATTCTTAGCGATCGACGAATTATTCACTCATATCAATAGCGAGGGTCATCTCAAGTTGACTGAAGTGTCACCTAATTCTAGAACCGGTTCCATTGGTAATTCAAACAGTGGCTACTTGTGCTGGAAAAGAAGTTGTGGTCAAATATTTAAAACAATTAGTGCGACTCAACTTCATTTCAAAGAACAACACGCTCTCAAATCGGAAAAGATCTCCGGCGCAGCCGTTTCTGACCGACACGTTTACAAATATCGGTGCTCTCAATGCAGTCTTGCGTTCAAAACAATAGAGAAACTGCAACTCCACTCACAATACCATTTGATCCGCGCCGCCACTCAATGCGTTCTCTGCGGCCGAAGCTTCAGATCTGTGGAAGCGCTACAGAAACACGTGGAGACCAGTCATTCAGAAATGAGCGAAGAAGAGTTGGAACAGTATAAGTCCTCTTTAGTCAATAATCCTCTTTTATTCAGTGGTCGAAACGGCGGCGGAATTCTTGATCCGTCGACCACTGAATTGCTTAAGAAAGAGTCCAATCGATTGGATGACATGAATACTGACGACGAAGCCATGGATTTAGTCCTTTCCAATACTGCGGCTAATCTGCCCGAAGACGCTGATGAAGAAATGACTGATTTGAGCGACAATAGGGATGGACTCAATGCTCACAATCAACAGACAAACTCATTGGAAGACTTCTTGAACTCTCAGGCAGTGGCCGAAGACAGTTATAATGACCCGAACCGCAAATATAAGTGCCATCGATGTCGAGTGGCGTTCACTCGACAGTCATATCTGACGTCACACAACAAAACACTTCTTCACCGAAAGGGTGAGAAATTGAGTTATCCGATGGAGAAGTATTTAGACCCGAACCGGCCGTACAAATGCGATATTTGCAAAGAGTCGTTCACTCAGAAGAATATACTTCTCGTTCACTACAACTCTGTCTCTCATTTGCATAAATTGAAACAAACGATGAAAGAGAATAACAATCAGTCCTCAAACCAGAGCTCAAACACAGCCATTACTAACACTGTGACCAACACTAACACAAACGTTCAAAACACGAGCCCATCGATTGAGAGTTCGAACCTGCAGTCAGTCCAGTCATCCAACGCCTCTGACTTAGAGAAGAAGCCCTACCGGTGTAATATATGTAAAGTTGCCTACAATTTGGGCACAACTCTTGATATTCACGTTCGTTCAGTCCTTCATCAGACCAGAGCTTCAAAATTACATGACTTGGCCCTCACCGGTCAGATCGATCTGAGTGTTCCTCTCATTGAGAGACCGGACAACACCAGTGAGACTGCAGTGACGGCTACCACTCCAAGCACTCCTAGTTCAAGCATTCCAAGCGCAACGGCCACTACTTCCCCGCCCAAAATGGCCGGTGATCAAAACAAGCTAAGTCCGAGCACACCGTCTCCGAGCACAACCCCAAAATTCCAGGAGACGTTGATGTCATTGAATTTGTCGGACCCGCAGTCAGTACAACAGGCGGCAGCCCTACAACAGGCAGCACTCAATTTGGCGATGAGTGCCGGCAATAATGGTCACAACCTTTTATTGGGCTCATCTCCATTCCAGTGCCAACGATGCGGCTCAGCATTTATCTCACACGAAGCACAAGTACAACACCAACAGTTGTGTTGTCTGTTCAGTCCTCCAAATAATGGCTCGAATATCAATAAACAGTCGGCTATTAATCAACAGAGAAGTCAATCGCCTCAGACTAATGAACAGCAGAGCACTGCAGCGACGGCTCAGTCAGCCTCTCAGTCCATCAGCAGAACTCACAAATTCGCGAGTTATGCTCCGGTTTGTAGAAGTAAACCCCCGCTCTATAAGCACTTACTCGAGACCTGGGGTTTTGAAATCGTTATGCAATTCAATGAATGCCATCAGAAAAGGGTTAAAAAAGAAGTCAATCCAACAGATGTCAAGAAAGAGACTGATCTCAATACTAATACCAGTGAAGCTAAGGACAATACCAGTGCTGTTCCGATCACCGAACCTGAAACCAAAGAGTCGGAGCCTAAGAAAGAAGACCTGAAAAATAATTTACCGGAAATTAATCGCTCAAAATGTGAGAAATGCAGTAAAGAATTCTCTTCTATTTGGGTCCTAAAGGCTCATAAAGAGGAGATCCATAAGGATGTCGTTCCTCTTGAAATCCTTGAAGAATTTGCTGACGACTATCGAACAGAATATGACAGAAAGTGTGCCCTCGAAGAGGAAAATGATGCTATGAATGATCAAATGACTACAAACTCAAATGAAACCTCACAATTAGCGGTGGGGTCTAATATGGGCCCATCAAACACACCGCCGCTATCGATAGCAAACAATATGTCTAATAATAGCCCTTCGGTATCGCAGGCAGACATGGCTGCGGCCAACCAAATGGCAGCCCATCTACAATTTAGTCAGTTATTAATGAGTATGGGTTTGGCCGGAATGGGAATGCCTTTGGGTATGAATATGAACGCAATGAACATGAATATGCCTTTCGCTGCGGCCGCTGCTATGGGTCTGCACCCAATGGGTTTACCTGTGATGATGGCACCACATATGGATCCAATGATGGCCGCAGCATTTGGTAATCATCCAGGCGCTCAAGCCATGGTAACACCAACGTCTTCGGCAGCCGCCACCCCCAGTCCAATGCCAACTCCTGACCCAAATTTCTTTGCGACTCAACAGAAGCTTATGCAACAACAACAGCAACAGTTGAACGCCGCTCAGCAGCAGAAGAGGGCCCGAACCCGCATAAGTGACGAACAGCTTAAAGTATTGCGACAGTATTTCGACATAAATAACTCCCCCACTGAGGAACAACTGCTCGAAATGTCAGAAAAATCAGGTCTACCCATGAAAGTGATTAAACACTGGTTTAGAAATACTCTGTTTAAAGAACGGCAAAGAAATAAAGACAGTCCCTACAACTTTAATAACCCGCCCTCGACTTTCCTCAATCTCGAAGAATATGAGAAAACGGGTGAAACAAAAATATTGACTTTGAATGACATTAAGAAAGAAACTGATATTATAGACAATGCACTGAAAACTGAGACTGAAAAGTGGACGGCAAGTGTTGCGCCTGACCTTAAATCTTCGTCTTCGACCAAAGACACGGATTACGCCACTTCTGACGACGATATGAATGACTCGAAGAAAAAAGAACTAAATTTACAGAATTTAAAGAATTTACAAAATACTGAACAACAAATTCAGGAGAAGTTCGAGAATCACATTTTGAATCTCCAAAAACAACAACAAATTCAACAACAAATCCAATTACAACAACAACAGGAGTTTGAATTAACCAAAGCTATGCTCAACGCCTCCGCCAATAGTCCGCATACCTCTGAATCATCGATGAGCTCTCAATCTGCCGCTGAGAATAGCGCTGCCTCTCTGTTCGCAGGTTTGCCCGGTTTTGCCACCTCTTTGGCCCCTCCATTGGGGTCCGGGCCGTTGCAAATGGCTATCGATGCCGCGCACAGATCTCAAATGGCCTCAAATTCTAATACTCCGAATAGAAATGAAGGAAACGGCAACTCAAACAGTGGCTCTCAATCAGGGAAGAGAGCGAACAGAACCCGTTTTACTGATTATCAGATAAAGGTTTTGCAGGAATTCTTTGAATCCAACGCTTATCCAAAAGACGACGATTTGGAGTATTTGTCAAAACTTCTGAATTTGAGTCCTCGCGTTATAGTTGTGTGGTTCCAAAACGCCAGACAAAAGGCAAGAAAGGTCTATGAAAATCAACCCCCTGTTCCTCAAGAAGATGATGGTTCAGGACGTTTTCAAAGAACACCAGGTTTGAACTACCAGTGCAAGAAATGTATGCAAGTCTTCCAAAGGTATTATGAACTTATCAAACATCAGAAGAGCGCCTGTTTTAAGGATGAGAACCCTTTGGCCGCTCAGCTCAGGCAAGCGGCTGAATCACGAGCGCAGTCAACTTCTCCGGGAGTAAGTCGTGAGGCACCTTCAACTACACCAACACCTGTAGATACGGGTCGAACTTCTGTGACTCCGGACAAACTGTCACAACAGTCTCCACAACCATCACAGACTTCACAGTCAGGACAGTCCTCACAGTCAGGTGTATACCGATGCGATAAATGCAGTTTAGTTTTCAATCGATACGACTTATGGCGAGAACACCAATTGGTTCATCTCATGAATCCAAATCTGTTCCCAAATTATCCGCCGTCTTCTCCTTTCGGTATTCTTCAATATGAAGCTCAACAACAACAACAACAACAGCAACAACAGAGCCCTCAAACGAATGCCTCCCCCTCTCCTAATATACAAAGTGTAGTGAACACCTTAACTGCTTCATTGCAACAGCACTCCGCACAACAATCTCTTAAACGCAAACTACCCGAAGACGAGGACTCACACGACTTTGACTCCATGAGTGGTGGTGTGGGTGCCGCTAACGAACAACCCCGAGACAAAAGACTCCGCACTACTATATTACCCGAACAATTGGATTATTTATACCAAAAATACCAAATAGAGTCGAATCCCAGCAGAAAAATGTTAGAAAGCATTGCCAAAGAAGTCGGCCTCAAAAAGCGTGTCGTTCAGGTCTGGTTCCAAAACACCAGAGCCAGAGAGCGAAAGGGCCAGTTTCGTGCACATCAACAGGTCATACATAAAAGATGTCCATTTTGTCGGGCACTCTTCAAAGCCAGGTCTGCATTAGAGTCACATTTAGCCACCCGTCACGCCGACCAATACACCAAAGGAGACATCAATATCGATGCTCTGCCTGACGGCGATCCCTCTGATAATACTGATGCGGTCTCACCACCAAATAATGAGGACGATATGATGAGAAGCGCTAACGTAAGTGGACTGACAGCTGAGGCCTTGCAGTCAACTATGAAAAAATATTACGAGGATTCCCTCAAAAAATATTTAGAAGAGCTCAACCTTCCCGGCAAAGACGGCAATACCGATACAATTCCCGCTGATCTCAGTCTCAAAATGAAAGCTGCATTTGAAGCCAGTGGTCTGACGGGTGAGAGCACACCATTAGATCTGTCAAAACCCGTAGATTTGTCGCAACCGTTGAGATTCTCTGCAAACGATGACGAAGGCTTCGATGACACCCGTTCTGATGGCGAGGACTCCGACTCTTCCGACGATTTAGAGTTCGATTTTTACTATTCTCATGAGTCAAACCCAACATCACCTGCACCGGGCTCTACCACGTCATCCACAGCTTCAGCAATGAACAGATTGAGTGGTTCGGGACCAAACACGCCCTCAAATTCCAGTAAAAGATTTCGGACTCAAATGACAACAGTTATGCTTAAAGTAATGAAATCCATTTTCGCCGACTATAAGACCCCATCGATGGCCGAATGTGAGTGTTTAGGTCGAGAGGTAGGACTTCCAAAGCGTGTCGTTCAGGTATGGTTTCAAAACGCGAGAGCAAAGGAAAAGAAAGCAAAACTACAGTTCGCTAAGACTTTTGGTCACGAATTGGAATCAAACGCCAAACCCATCGAAGAGTGCAAAATATGTTGCATTAAATACAATCTGAAGTTTTCCTCGACATCAATGCAGGACCACCTCTTCTCTAAGAAACATATCGAAAATCTCAAACTGCATATCGATTCCGTCAAAAAACTCATTGAAGGTCAGGACGACAACAGTTCAGACTTTCCCATTGCGTCAGGTATTGTGCTTCCAGTCATTCCCACAATCGGTCAAAATAATACGAACAACACGTCTGAGACCAACGACAGTCGCTCCAAATCGGCTACAAATCTGATGCAACAGTTGCAGCTCATGGGTCTGTCGGGTGCTCTGCCCGCAGGCCTCCAATTACCAGATGTTGCGGTTAACGGAGCGAACTCTAAGAACTTTAATGATTCGATGTCCACGAAGTCGTCCCCCGAAAAGAAAACAACAAATGCGATGACAAACAATAAGGATAGCAATTCGAGCGCCAGTAGTGGTGGAGTCGGCAACGCGACCGACGGCACCGACAACGCCGCCCTTTTTAACTACATGTATCCGGGCCTCCAAAACTACTACGCCAATGCCGGTGCTGCGGCCGCATTCCTACACCCATCCATGTATGGTACGGCTGCCAACAGCACAGGTAGGAATAAGATTTGAGTTTTCCTACAAATTCATGTGATTTTGTTTTTGTGAATGGATTTAATCGTTTCATAAAATAATATTGAATTCTATATAAGAATTCTATGAGTTTTTTATCTCGAATTATACATAAAATAACAGAACATTAACTCAATTAAAGTTTATTTAAGTCGTTGTAATAGAACTGAAATTTTATTATCATTTTCTCTATAGTTCCTACTCTTACACAAAGTGTTACCCAAATGTGAATTGAATTAAAATTTTTTGACAAATTAATGAATTGAGAAAAAATGAGCCCAAAAGGAAAGATAGCAAACAAAGTGTAAAAACCCGACAACAGAACTGATGAGCGATTCTCATAATCAGGATATGATTGTCGACATCTAATTAGTCTCTATTATAAGTATATTATATTTTGCACTCTATTTTAGTATTACATTTATATTATAATTGATTTCAATTTTATTTTTATTTTACTCATTATTTTTTAATATTAATGAAAAATTGTTGACGACTTGTATTTTGAGAACAATTTTCTTTGGAATTGCATTTAAAATGAAATATCATTTATTAAGAACCAAATAATGGTTAATAAGCCGCTCACCAAAAATCGTTGTACAGTATATTATAAGTGTGATCATTATTTTATTAGGAACGCCATAATAATTAAATATTTATACGATTTTCCTCTTTCATTGTGAATATATTCGCCGAGAAATAGATTTTTTGCCCAAAATGTAAAATAATTGAGTTTTTCTCTCCTCTCATGTGTTTAATTCATTGATTACACAATTCATTACTGTTTTAATTAATTATTGAATTCATTGATAAATATTCTGATATTTAAGGAGAAGCAGAAAAACAAGAATTCAATTTGACATTCGTTATAATGAATTTTTATTGATAGTGAAGATCAGATTAATTTTTATTATTGTCTCTATTTATTGTTATTTAAAATTATTCGAATCCTAACGACTAGTATTTTAAGAGAAAAGTAACTTCGAGTTCATTGCATTTACAAAAATATACATTAAATTTTAAAATTTATTGAAACAAAGTATTAGATTCAGTGTAAGAGAAAAAACGAAGAAATTTCTAAACTCTTATCTAAATATGAAAATATCAGATAAGTGTTAACCATTAGATCGAAATTGAAAATTATTATTAGTGTCAGATAATTAAGTTTAAAAAACTGATAACAACATTAAACACTTATATATAAAATGATAGGAAAAACATTTTGAGCCAAAATATTTGTTGGTTTCAAATCAGACACAACGCCTGTTCACAACTCCTAGTATTTATAGCCTTCAAAAACTAAGACTTCTTTCACTACTAAAAAGTTCCTACACTTTTAAAAATTAAAAAATCCTATAAAAAGCATTTCTTTTTCAAACTAAAAACTACTAAAACTACTACTACTGACTAATCATTAAAGTGTATCCGGACTATGACTACGGCTATGCTATTGCCTCTGCTTTTGCTTGTCTTTTATTATTATCCTATGAAAGCCAAACACAAATAATAATAAGTTTAAAATTGAGAGAAAAAATGTGCACAACTTCTTCTTTAAGAAAGTTTTTCCCTATATTTGAATCCATGAGAATTCATTGTTGGCTCAAAACAGAGAATGTTTTTTAATAGAAGAGTCGCTCTTTTTTTTCTCTCGATTTTGACTTTGAAAAAGTTGTTTAATCTCTTGGTCTTTGGTCTGCGATATATTTCCAAAATTG
>JAQGCQ010000095.1:0-23692 GCA_034699945.1 Chamobates pusillus
TTATTTTAAACTCAATTTTAATTGTTTTTCATTGAAATGCATTCAATTCTGATTCTCACACTTGTTATGGCTGTGGCCTATGGCGCGCCCACCGATTTGGTAACTGAAGCAATTGAAGCCATTCCTCAACCAAATGAAGCTCTACCTCAAGCAATTGAAGCCCTTCCTCAAGAAAGTGCAATCAAACCGACTGAAGACATCCGTGAAGAAGCCAAAGAAAGCGATCTGAAAGCTGAACCCACTTCTATTAACGGAACAGTAAGTGTTTCGGTGAACACTGGAGGACACGACGCAATTCTGCTACCATTGCCAGTACTTGCACCACTGCCACCATTGGAACCATTGCCAGCACTGCCATCGCCACCAGTTATCAATTTGGTCGAAGAAACTTTTGGTGAGAAGGATGTCGACCGACAAAAGATTCTGAATGCGGGCAAACACTTATCCGAAGCGATTACCGCCAAAATTGTTGGTCCGATAGTTATATTCAACAGTAAAGTGGCCGCCGCTGCCGGTGCTTTGCCTCCTCTGTTGGCAGCACATGGTGCAGTAATTGGTTCAGTTATTGCAACCCCTATTGAAATCGGAGCAGTTGCCGGCTCCAGTATTGTCAGCGGAGTGACCGGCAAATTAGTAGCCATTCCTATCTCTGTGGCGACGGGTACTGTCGCTAAAGTTGTTGGCGCCGCAGAAAAGGGTCGACAAATTTGGAACTTCAATTTAGAGCATGGTGCAGAAGTATTAAAGGATGGCTTCATCAGAATGGGTCACATTATCCTAAAACCAATCGCTGTGGTTGTGGGCGCACAGACAGCTCTTACAGGTATTATGTTTTAGTGTTTAATATATTTACTGAAATATTTTTTGTATGACAAAAGGTGCCGGTCTTGGAATCACAGGAGCGGGTATCAAAGGTGTTGGAGTTGGCATTGGAACAGTGGGCGCCAAAGTGGCCGGCACAGGATTAGCAATCAAAGGACTGGGAACTACTCTTATAGCCAAACAATTTGTTAAATAAGTTTTATTTAATTTACTCTTAAAAGCGATGACATATCAAAACAATTTTAATACAATTTTATAAATGTTTTGATTTAAACTTTTCTTACATTTGTTCTGTTATTCGTTAAAATCGTTGAATTTTTAAATAAAAATTGCATTTCTTTCATATCAAAGATTTCATAAATTGTTGACTTATTTGATATTTTTATCGACTATTCAATGAAAGGTTTATCCAATTTTCGGTTTAATTTGAATTCTAAATAAAGACAATGAGTTAAATGACATACACTTTGAATGATGTGTTCATCACTTGAAGTACAAAAGTATTTACAAAATGTTATGAATCGACTGATAGGACAACCATTAAAAGGTTTAATGAAAGCAACAATTATTTAAATGATTACTTCGATGAAAATAAAGTGCTAGAGTTAAGGCTCATTCATACGAGCCATTCCCCCCGCGCCGGCAGTGGAAGTAGAGGCAGTGGCGGCGCAGTCTGTCTCGTGATTCTCCTGACGCGAACGAGTCGTTTGCGTTTACAAGTAATCATTTGTTGGCAAAGACCACCTCCGAGACGACCTGTGCATTTCCGGCTGCGGGGGAATACAAGTTTCCCGGATATGGCGGCGGTTTATCTCTAGTTCTTTCTAATGGCAAAGTGGCGAACCTCTGCTGACCTCCACCTAAACCAAGCAAACAGTTTTCAGCATTTTTTGTCTTAAAAAAAGTTTCGTTTGAATACAAATATTTTAAAATTGATTTTATTTTCAATGCTATTCAAAGTCTGGTCTACAAGACATAAAAATATATAATTTATCCAGATCAATCCAATCAACCCAATTAACCATGCTCAACTATTCACACACATCTATTGGCGATAAACTAGTGATTCGAGTAGTCGTCAGTTTCACAGATATTTTTATCTCAAATCTAAGTTTGAAAGTAATTATAGTTATCTTTTGAGTCAATCGTAATATTGAGGCCACAAATGAATGAAATGATTGCAAACAATATTTGAGTCAACTTTTTATTTTTGTAATCATTACTAATCAAGACTTATCTCAAAGCGAAACATTTGACAAAATTTGGCTCATTTTAGTTGAAAATAAACTTCTCTTTGAAACTGATTGAAAAAATCACTAATAAATCAATAGTTGAATACGAGAACGACCATGCTCAAGTTTGGCTAACCATAATCTGGTCAATTATTGAAATTTATTCCTAACCACATATTTTGAATGAAATATTTATATGAATTGAATTTTTGAGTGCTTTTACAAAATGATTACAAAAATTACAATGAATTTAAATTAAGAATATTTACATTCAATTAATTGATTATAAAATATACAGAACTGTATCACAAAAATGTCAAAACATTTGTTTGTTTTTATAAAAATAAGAATAATATTTAAAATTAAAATTTGATTTCGAATACGAATTAAGTGAACAAATGATTAAATAATATATAAATGAGAAAAAATGCCAACGGATTGGTGACTAACTTGAATATGTCTGTGGATGAGCCAACACTGGTTGTGAGCCTTGCTGTTGATGCAGTGCTATTCTCTGCTGTTGTTGTTGTAACAGTTTTTCCCGTCGACACAAACATATGGCAACACTGACCACACAAATGGAACAAATGATGAATATTGCAATTATTAATGCAATGAATATATCAGGGTCCATTCCCCACACACCACCGGGTTCCCCTTCCGTTACTAGATCATAGACATAATTGAATAAAGTATTCTTCAAAAGACTGCTATCAATTTTGACGCATACCTTGACAGGAGGCATGACTGGTCTCATCACTATTGTCTCCACAATGATTGATACCATCACAGGACAGGTCTCTCGATATGCAGAATGAATTTAAGCACTTGTGTTCCTTACAGTGAACCGCTTTTTTGGTACAAAATAATTGAAAAATTTTACCATTTTTTGATAAAACAATGAAAAGTATAACAAAAGAATATTTTGTGTAATGACTACTCACGCGCTTCTTTGAAAGCTGTGATAACTAAACGAAAGCCATTATCGGGATGACTGTACGGATCGGTTATATACTTAAGGGTTAAGAAACTACCCTGGGTGAATATTGTGCCCACTTCTGTACGAGTGCTTCGACACGATAGGTCTGCCTATAATTACCATCAAATTAATTAAGTGATCAATTGATTCGAATTAAAATACTTTATGGTTTCCAATGGCGTGGGCGCCGTCATAAATGAACAAATGGTCGTCGCAGTCGAGCGCTAACTTTTCAAACCTCAACATAAATCGCTGTAAAATAGTGTCGGTTTGAAATGTGATGGTACAATCCAAATTGTTCTCTGACTGACTCGTTATGACCGCGCCGTCAACTTTCTTATGCATCGGATGTATCCGTTCTCTCATACAAAGGGCTGATATATGGTCTGAAATTTGAATTAAATTAAAAGTTATTTTAAATTAATAAATAAAAGTCTAAAAATAGGGTCCAAATAAAAGAGCGCTTTATTTGAATATTATGTTTAATGCACTGAAAGGACACTTCACTGCAATGCTATTGAGTTCAAAACGAATTGAATGACAAGAAGTTTGGTTTAATTTTTAAAAATAGATTAGAGTTTTGATTGATTGGAAAATAGAGTTGACTTACAATATCTGTTTCTGTCGGTCAGAACTAGATTTTTGCACAGAAGATGAACCGCTGTTAACAGAAAAGAGCAGACAAAATGCTGATTAGGGCGTAAACCGGCTAAGGATAGCGCCATTTTCTGATCGATGCTTTATTATTAGGGAATTCTGCTCTCAAATGCAGTTTACATTCTGATGCCGTTCATTGAGGCCATTGACTTATGTCAGACTTGAAATAGTCTATCAATAAATACATTCTATACTTTCACTAAACAATTGTTTCGATAATTATTAACTAAACATTTATTAGAATATATCCATCGCTTGATTTCATTATAATTAATGTTATTTTCATCAAACAATTGATTTGATCACAACTTTCTAATAGAAGAGAAATTTTGAGCAATACTTCAAAGTGTGTCACAACGAGTGAACATCAAAACTGTCTCCTCTGCTATGAAACGCATACAACTATTGATTAAAGTATGAGTGCATTCACTCCTTTTATGGTCAGACCAATCAGTTTATACATATCTGTTTTGGATGAGAGCCACTCTTTCGCATCATTTGCAGCGCTTTTTTCTCTTTTCTAAACGCTATAACAATAATAATAAATAAAACTTTGATTTCTTCAATTCTAAGCAAATTTTTGATATGAAGAAAATCTTTTTTAAAACAATAATTAAAATAGAATTAATTTAAATCAATTAATCGACAAAATCCGGGTTTTTATTACACAGTATTACAACGATTACCAAACATTAACATCAAAGGGAATGTCGTGTATATGTAAATGATTAAAACACATCGTATGTCACTCCATATGCAAACGATTTGTTTGTACAAAATTCAAACTTTGTTCATATAATTCATATAATAATTTACAAGCAATTGATAAACAAAAGTTATGTCAATAAATTCTTGTTAAAAGTTGGCCGAAACTTGTAGTTGAGAACAGAATAAGTTATTATTTCATTTATAATTCTATAGACTTTCACTTAATCTTATTGTTAGTGTAAACCGAGTGTTGCACTCAATTTATTATAATTAATTCAAAGGAGATATATGTGGAAACGCCTTAACTTATAATTTTTTGTAATAATAGTGTTATTTAATAAGAATCTAAGCCTTAGATTCTAAGGATTTGATGATTTCTCTTAACTTAAAAAAACATTTAATTATACGTCTAAAAGGATGTCATCGAAGGATATCCCCTAATTTTGATCTGTAAACTTGTTCAATTGAAGGGTTAACAATTTCATTATTATAATATAAAAGTAATCAAACATTAATTAATAGAAATGTTTGCAAAACTAAGCCTTCAGATAATCATTGAATCTAAATATGAAATGTTTATCAAACGAATGCATAAATTAGTGGCAATTAATTGAATGTAAACCAAAATAATTGTTATTAATTAATAATTAAAATCTAATATCGAATCAATATCTGTCGATCACTTTATAAAGAATATAAATTGATTATAAATAACCAAAAAACTAATAAATATTTCCAAGAAGTTGATCGCTTAAAAAGAAAAACATAACTTCCTAAAGGAAAGGTGTAATCAATCATATCATATGAGTTTCAAACAATTTTTAACAAAAGTAGAGAATAATTGTGTGGAACGTCTGTCACGACATTTACTATAATAACGAATTCAGTTTAAATTAATTAAAAAACAGAAGTTTAGAAGTTATTGATTTCTATTGAAAATATGATTGAATTTTTAAAATTCTTTCTTTAATTTATGAACTATTGAAAGGTCAGTGCTTTTGAGTGGATGGACAGCTCTCAGCTGTAAAACAATATCAAAACTGCTATTATTCGGTTAAACCAGAAAATTGAATGAATGAATCGATTGACCGATTTTTACGAGTTTTCCAAAGAATAGCAGCAAAAAACGTGATTCAAAAAGAATGGTATGAATGGTATGAATGGGATGACTCTTATTTACAATAGGCTATTATGGCTCCAAATTAATGACCTCATCATTAGATCATAATTGGGTTTAGACTCCGAAGGCATTGCGTCGGCCTTTGCTTTGAGTTCAGTTCGAAACTATCTTAAAGTTAGTCACACACTGAGACTGAAGAGTAAAGAGTAGGCTGTGCCCAGGTACAAGCACAGGTAGAAGCACAGCACATCTGACTCTTGTTTAGAATTTGGGTCAAACCGTCAAAAAACAAGTTTTGAAAATTTTTGGTTTTGAAGTCGCTTTCAATTTGTGTTAAAATTCAATTACTATCGAAATACTATCAGAACTACTATTAAGACTTCAAATTCTGTGTACGAAGTTTTTGAAGACATTTATTGGAATGTGAATCAAATCACTCGATATTTGAAATCTAAATATAATATTTGTGAAGTGTTTCACTTTACGACCGCATTTCAGGTAAACGTCAATTCTTTTTATATTTTCTGATTCTTTAAATTGTATTTCTGTTAAAGTTTTTCTCTTCAAATAAAAGCTATATTTTAAAAGTTTGTCAGTTATTCAATGATAGATAAAAATTATATAATATTAATATTAGGGCAGTAATTGTGAGGCAAATGAGTGGGCATTTCAATAATAATTATTATTATTTTGATGTGAATATCATTGCTCTCATTTGAAGTTTTATTAATTCTTGAGTTTTTCTGTTTCTCAGTCTTTCAATATTTTGGTCAAACTTTTAACTCTGATTTGAGAGACTTTGGACTAAGTTTTCAAAAATAGAAAAGTAATTCCATTTAATTAATTGAAAAAATGCTTATAAAACAAATATATCGATATTTGAGTTGAATTATGATCAAGCCAAATCAGGTCCGTTAGTCTATTGAACCATGCTCATTCCCGTTTAATGATACAGTTGTTAAATGAGTCGCAAAATTATCGATACTTTCATTTGTTTGATAAAAACTAAAATCATTGAAACATTGATTACAAGAATCGATAAAATTAATAATTAATTGTCGAACCATTTCTTTGACGAAAAGATAAAATAATCAATCATTTGATGTAAAAACTCTTTCAACAGAATTGAAGTCTAACCCAAATAATGATTAATTTTAGACAAAATAACAAAAAGAAGTGAAGATTCAATTAAATAAGTTTTTCACCAATTATTTCATTTAACAAACATTGTTATTAAACATAAGATCGTTATTTTCGACATTAATTGTCAATAAATGAGGAAATCATATCAAAGTGTGGGCTCAAAATTATCTGTAAATGGTGGGATTGCCATAATTGCCATAATTGTCATAATGGCAATTCTTTAACAACGGGTGACCATAAGTAAAAAAAATCAGAGGTCATCATCTTTTATCAATTTAAAGGAAATATTTTGCACGGAATAATTTTGCTCTGCCATAGAAAAAATTGGTAATCCCTGGTCTATAAGCCTTAAAAGGGATGAATTTTTAAAATATTTGCACACCTGTTGTGAGCGCCCGAAGGTATTCATATTCGTATATTCATTATTATATGAATTTCATATCCGAGACAATCATTAATTAGTTTTCACACCAAAGATATGATTTGGAAACGCAATCATTAAATGAAACAAAAATACGGCTATCGATCACATTATTAGCAAATCATTTCAAACCAATTTGTTTGCCATAAATATATTGACAAAAAGTGCAATAGTGCAAGGTCATTCACTTCCTTATATTCATTTTGAAATGAAGTTATCACAGAGTTATCCACATTTGAATGAATGTTTGATCAAAAATCTTTGAACTAATCAATCAAAGGTTAAATATAAGATATGATAAAAGAGCAACAAATTCAGCTCTCATTACGTTTTGGGTAGTTTTGGTTTGAAGTAGTGGTCAACTGAGTCCTCACAATTAATTTGCTTATTTTGCGAATCCATTGATGACCACAAACCTTATTCTTTACTTTTCTCTTCTGTCATACAAACAGATCACAAAATTAGACTTAAAAATCAGATTTTGGAACCACTGAAGAGACTGATAAGGGGACTGATAGTATCAGTCTGATACCAAGTTGTACTGCAACCAATTCTAATTGATCTTTATTAATCAAGTTAACTTTTTCATGTTTTAACCGCGTAATTACTCGCTTTACAATATTTGATGAATCGCTACGATTTTGGTTAACTCTAATTGAAATATAACTCAATTTTTTGAAAAATGATGGATTCAAACACTCAGTTATACTTAATTTCACAAATATTTACCAAATTTTTGAGATATTTTGTTAATTAAATTCAAATATTGTCTCAAAATGGGTCAGTATTTACAAAAATAAATGAAAAAAATGACAAATTTTCGATTTTATAAATTATTTCTATAAAAAATTAAGACATTTTATTAAAATTTATTTAAGACTTCGACTTTAGTTCAAAAAACTGCTCTAATCTCAAAAAAGTGATTAATTTGTTGGATATTTTTTGCCAGAAATACTTCGATTTATTACCATTTTAAGAATATTTGGTTATCAACAATCAATATCTAAAGAATCACCTTGACCAACTAACTTATAATCAAATATCAAAGGCTATATGAAATTGATTGCAAAACATTTCGACTTTACATTCATTAATAGATATTTCCTAATTTGACATTTACTTAATCATTGATTAGTAATCAAGTATCATTGACCATGGTCATAATTTGTGATCACTGATAAAAGTAATAATTTATATTCTAAAGAAGGTTCTTATCCACCAAAACATTTAAATTATTATTTGGATTTATCGTCAAATTATTATGAATTTTGATCAAAATATTGAAGTTCTTCAACTAGAAAAGCACCTGGTTATAATTTCTTATATAGTTTTTGTTAAAGATCCCGATTAAACAAAGAATATTAATTCACCCAAAAATTTAAATAAAAATTAATGTCTAAATAGAAAGACTGCCGAAGAAATTGAAACTATTATTAAATGATTTAAGTGTTAATTATATTCCTTTCAGTTTTAATTAATTAATGTATGAATCTATTGAAGAATTTGATTAAACGCTTAAATTGTGTCCACCTTTGCCTTCATTATTATCACAATTAATAAAAAACAAAAATTAATCCAAAAAATGATTGAATAAATACATCTGAAATCAGCCGAAATTGATTTAATTAAGTCTTAATTTTTAATTTAATCTTAAGATTGTTATAAAAACAGAGTAAAAAAGAACTCAAAAACTATGGTTTTGTTTTATATTTGAAAGCAAAACGTTATTGTTTTGAGTAAAGTTTTGAACCTTAAAACCGGTATTTGATTGGTTTATAGAGATATTTGGATATTCAATAGAAGTGGAGTTCAACCAAAAGCAGAGCGAAAGACACTAAAAGAGAGAGCCTTTTGATAGACAACTGCTTTAGAAGTGACGCCCACTTCAGTCGAGTAACGCATTGAAAGCATACAAAACTGTTTTGCTTTAAAACTGTTGGCGCAAACACTTCAACACTTTCTTCACATTCAGACCTATTTTTTAAAAATCCATTACTTATTCAGTCCTTAATTTTTATCAGTCATTCCTTTGATTGTCTCAAATGGCGATTACTTTAACCACCGATTACTTCAAGGATTTGGTTAAAAGTGAGACTAAACTACTTAACGATTTGTGCGAACAATGGACTCAAATTATGGACAATGAGTCCAATATTACTGAAGAAGGTATGCATTCGATTCAAAAATCAATTAATTTCTTGACTCTAATTATGAATTGATTTTTGTTTGAAATGAAGGATTCGGTCAAATTCGGTCGACAATCGGCAAAAGCCATCTATTGATTAATCAGAGATTCAAACAATTCAATGGATTAATAGATGACTGCGAACTGAAAAGAGGTCCCAAAGAGACTAAAGTCGAAGACTTGCAGGGATTTTGGGATATGATTTACTTTCAGGTCTTGGATTTACACAACGGTTTCGAATCTCTCAACAAATTGAAAGATAATGATTGGCGCGAACCCGAACCCGAACCTCAACCTAAACAAGTAAAGCCAGTGATCTCTAAAAAAGCCGTCCGAACAGTGGTTCCCAAACAGGATAAAAGCCGACCACCAGTTAAGTCGAGAATCAGAGAACAGATTCAAAATCTGAAGAACAAAAAGTCAGAACCGACTGAAGTCAAAAATGAGAGCTTCGGTGAAAAAGAGAACAAAAAGATCGAAAATAATATCGAATCAGATCTAAAATGGGATCAAATCTCCAAAAATACTGAATTGAAAGTCAAAACTAATGATAAATTTTGCGAATCGGTTCCCACAAGAAATGTATTGAAGAGAACACCACTCCTTAAAAAGTAAAGTAATGTTTGGTTTCAAAAATTTTATTTTTTTAACAAACGATCAAATGTTTGAATAACTTTTTGTATTCAATTGAAAATCAAAAAACAATTTATTGTATTTAAACCGCTTTTATATACATTTGAAAGATTTCAGTATTATTTGCATTCATTTACTAATAAAACGATTTTATAAAAAATGATTTGAATATAAAATGAAACTATTTTTCAATCACTGATTCGGTGCAACGAAATAGTCTTCAACCAAATGATCGGCGTTTTTGGTGATGTCCTCCTTTTTGGTCGGAATGACGGTATCGTCTCTTAAAAGAGTGCATTTGTTCTCATTCGGTGATATCATAGGTTGGACTCCATCGGTGTCCACATCTTTGATTTGATCGGCGAAATCGATGGCTTCCTGTAATCGTTTAATTCCCGCCTCATTCCCGAACCGAATCAAAGATAATTTCTCTAAGAGTGGAATCACTTTAAGTAATTCTTTGGATGACATAATGATTATCAACGAAACACTATTTAATATTTTGTTTTGTTTTGAGACAACAAAAAGTATTTTAAACACCATTTGACGCATGCGTTCAAACCATTGGTTTTTTAAGTAAAACTTGAAAACAATTTCTTTTAAAAATTGATTCGTCACTAAAAATAAGTTTAAAACCTTTCGTTTATTAATATTGAATTGAAATTATAATTGAAATTAAATCAGACAACTTTAAACCGAAAAACTGTTGGACGAATAGTTGGAGATATCGAAGGAGGTAGGACAAATTATTTACTTAACAATTTTCAATTAAAATTGAATTATTTAAAATCCAATTTCATAATTGATATCATAATGAAAATAACGGTTACAATGACTGTAAATCATTCAATTCATGTTGAATTGCAATTGAAATTTAAAATATTGATTGACCATAATTTGGCTCAACAGTCATAAAGGTAGCCATAAATAGACCAAGTTTAAATGTTAGATGTAGTTGTATTTCTTGTTTTTTTTCAATGCATTGAAGGTATGATAAAACTTAGTTAATTAATCAAGTAGCAATTTGGTGAACTAAATAAAGGAAAACCTATTAATACACTATATTTTATAGACATTGCTTTGATTATTGACTGAATTGCTTAAAAAAACCTGATTTTTAGGAACTATTAAAGAGACAGAGAGTTAAAAGACTTAACAAAACAAATACATTACATAAGTTGTTTGACACTCATTGAGTCATTTCTGTCATAAACATTGTTTTGTGAATTACTTTACTATTATTGGAAAAACTTTCATTTCTCAGGAAATAGAAAAATACCCTATTTCTCCAAGGTTCAATAACTATACCTATTAATTTTTCAATTTCATTTTTTCGAATAAATATTTTGATGTTATTTGACCTTTGATTCGATCAATAAGTTTGCAAAACAATAAATAGAATACATTAGACTTCAATGATTAGAATCTAATGAATTAAAGTTCAAATTTTGAACAAAATTATAATTTAGGAAATTTTGAACAGAGTTTGAGGTCAGAGCTATAAAACGGTTGAGAACTTCCTTTTGAACAATTGATTGATTCAACTCTACCTATAGACAACTTTAAAGAACCAAACTTGCTTAAAAGACCTAGACTGTTTTGCAATTGTCTTCAATAGGACTATTAGACTAGACTTGGTGAAAGAAGGAAAAGTGAGAAATGACCTTGATGAGGTGATTCAATTGGACCACCAGTTAATTCAAACAAATTCGTAAATTGAAAAACGAAAGGAAATTCAAACTAAAATTAAGCGATTGATACGTGAGTCGAGTCAAGGATTTTCCTTAAATTACACGAAACCAAGACTTGTTTCCAATACGCAAACGTAGGCTTCAATTTATATGGCTTTCCATTCGTATATACTTTTAACGGAAGGTTCTCTTATTTGTTTCAATTTAGGATTGATGTCTGTGTGAGGGACAGAATAACTATTTTTTAGTAACGATATTTGTTTTCTTAATTTAAAGCCTATATTGAGTCGACTTTTTTTTAATAAAGTATTGGAAAAGTGAATACAAAAGTGAACTCTAATTCTTGTTGTCATTTAAAATAAAAACTTCAAACCATTTGTTACACAATTATTGTAAGTATTTGTCGGAAGTTTTGCCAAAACTTTATTAATTGAATAGACATTAATCTCAAGTCTTGATTATTGGATCAAACGATTTGAGGTTCAAATCAATAGCAGCCATATATTAAACGTCACTCTTATTTGAGACACACTTTTAATTCATTAAAATTTGTTACAATTTTTATCGAATTTTATTTGTTATCAGACTTTCGCTGAATTTAATTCAATTGATTTTCTAATCAAAAATATTTGTCCATATCTTTAGTTGAATTGAAAAAATGGCAGAAAACGAAGAAACCAAATATTTTACATTAGAAGAAGTGGAGAAACATAACGAGAAAAAGTCGGTTTGGCTTCTAATTCACGACAGTGTCTATGATGTCACCAGATTTCTTGAAGAGGTATTTAAGACTGTCCTCAACACTCATTTTTGTTCAAAACTAATCTGATTTGTTATGTATAGCATCCGGGAGGAGAGGAAGTGCTTATAGAACAGGCCGGAAGGGATGCCACCGAATCATTTGAAGACGTCGGCCACTCTTCTGATGCCCGAGATTTGATGCAACAGTACAAGATTGGAGAGCTATCTGAGGTTTGACCACTTTTTGTCTCTTTTCGGGTTAATTCTATTTAAATCTATAAGTAGTTAACAGTTTGAGGCAAAACGACCTCAAACTTAATATATAACTCGATTTTAATTCAATTTTAATTTAAATATCAAAAGCGGTGATGATTTGGTCATTCAATTTTTAGCCGCTTTTTTTGCTTTTACCGGCTTTTACTCCGACCTCAATCTCAACGAGTTTTTGATAGTTTTTGAAGAAAAAAGTATTAATTAAATGAATTTTAGGAAAAGTTTTATAATATTATAATAGAACTAATTTATCAGAAATTCATTAATTTGTTTTAAATATTCATTATTTCCTTTGGATTTAATCTTAATTTTTTCAATTTTTTCCTCATTTTCAGCCAAAAAGGTTTTATTTTAATTATTTGCCGTTTATTTTAGTTTTGAAGTAAATGTGTTTTTTACGATTTTGTTTTCGGTATTTCCAGATGTGTTTCAAAATATTAGAAAAAATTATAAATATATTAAAAACCAAATTAATATTATTTAAATCTAGAATTGAGATAATTTTGCCAAAAATGTGCTAATTTTAATCAAATCGTTTGTTTCTTAATATCGAATCACTTTATTTGTCTGTTTTCTAATCAGATATGATTTGAAATCGACATTGAATTCAATAAATTGAATAAATTGAGTACTTTTAGTGCATTTGTCAGTGCATTCAGTTCGCCATATATTGCACTGAAGAGTAATGTATCGATTTTGAAATCCGCACAACTTTTAAGTAGTTATATATTTTTAAATAATTGAAATGAACTAATTTTTTTCAATTTATTTAATAAAGCAATTATTCAAGATAAATTTGATATCATTTGTCCAATTGTAGACCCTCTCAGTGCCCCGCTACCCCCACTTTTGTTTGGGCGCGCCTTACTAGGCACTGGACATTCCATTAAAAACCAATATAATCCAAAAAATTAAAACTTGGATTTTTAGAAGTTTTAACAATTATTAGTATATAATACGATACAAAGAAGTAGTGATTACGAAAATTTCACCAAGTTAAATTGAAAAACCATCTTCTTTCTCAATTTCTAGGTTTCGCTCCTATCTAAAACAATGTCCAAAACCTAGTTTGGCTCACCAAGACAAAAGTGGGTGTAGCGGGGGACAGGGGTGATCTACCATTGAACATTTGGTATTAAATTAATCTTGAATAATTACTTCATTGAATAACAAAACTATTTTTTAGCTCATTTTAGATATTTAAAAATATTTAAGTACTTAAAAGTTGTGCGGATTTCAAAATTGATACATTACTTTTTGTACTTCTAATTGATTGACGTTCAGATCAAATGAGTCTTTCTATCAATTTTTTCAATTAACGCATTATTTGATACAAAAGTTGATCAAAATATTGATAAAATCATTGATTTCACTGATTTTTTAGAACATTTCGGTCATAATTATTAACTAAATATCAGTTTTGAACTGACATTCAAATCAGAACTCATATCACAAGAAAAGCGATAAATATTCTTGTATTCTGTCTCTCCATAGATAAGATGGTCTTAATATTGACTGTCCTTGACAAATTCCAACTACTTTTTAACTCAACCCTTTCCCCAATATTATTCAATACTATAAATAAATGATAAAACGAATGACCACTTAATCATTATCTATAATTTAATTAAATTAGTGTCCAATCAATTGCTTTGAATTAAAAATAATGTTTTGTTTTTTATTGACTAATAGGACGACAGAAAGAAAACGAAGAAAATTCAGGTAATTATCGAATTGTATTCAATGAGTGCTTTAAATGTCCCGAAAATTTGCTAATTATGTTATAAATTGTTAACTCTTCCATAGAAAAAGTCTTGCGAATTAATGTAGCGATTCTTTGAACAGTCATTCATTTGATTGTGAATTAAGTGCAAAACTGCATCAAAACATATTAGGGTTGAGTAGAGAAACAACCAATTATTTAATCGTTTGCACGTCTTATCCCCTCTTCTAATGCTTTGCTTTTCTTTTATCAAAATTAAAAATTTATTTCGATTTAGAATTATTTGAAATTCAATTTCCAAATAATATCTGAATTGTTGTGCTTTCCCTCGAGTGGTGGTGTCTTTTGTATGCCTGTTCTGTTTTAACCCTTCCCTCCCAATAATTGTCTTGAATTGAAAGCCGAAAAATTACTAATAAATTGATTTTATGCTCAATTAGGAGAAGAATCATTGGGGCTCTACTCCAACCCCCTCCGGTGAAAGTAGCACTTGGCGCTCATGGGTCATTCCGGTGGGCATTGCTTTAGTGGCCACTGTTCTCTATAGACTTTTTTTGTATTCTACCAATTAATTAGTTAACACTTTATTATCAAAAGTCAGATCAGTTAACAATAAGTCGACACTTAATTCTTCCAAAAACTGTTTTCTTCTCTCTTTTATGTCAAATGCCTTCTGAAAAGAATCGCATGTTTTTCAAAAACGACAACAATTTATAAATGAAATGATATTTCCTTTTTGTTCCTCAAATCTATTCTATTTTCGATTAAATTCCAAGAAATATGTTTTTATAACCAAATGTCAACTCAATTATCATTCGATGTAATTATTATTAGAGTTTGGCTTTAGTTTAGATTATTTCAAATATTTATACGAATAGTCGTTAAAATCAAAATTTAAGGCAATTATTGTTTTAATTTTTATCTCTATTTTATACCAATTATTAATTTTGGTTTATTTTTGGGAACAATTGTTGACAATATTTTATTGTAAATCTTACAAAAAACCTGTTTTTATTGTCTTCTAATAAATCAAATTTTAAATAAACGTTAAATAAATGTTCTTTCGATGAAATATTATTTTTAATTGAAATCAATTTGAAAGCGTTTGACAATTAATGTAATCAAAAGAAAAAAATATTTGAATGAAAATCGAAAAAAATGGTATTCGAAGAAAAAGTGCATTAATTTTAGGACACAATCATTGGTTGAGATTTGTGTTCATAAAAGTTGTTTAAATAAAAGATGAAAAACTAATTTCTCTGTTATTTTAAGTCGAAATTAACGAACAGAGAGTTTATTCCAATTTTGAACGATTTTATCGATTGAAAGCTAATTACGATTTCAGACCAAAAATTAATACTTTAGTCGATTCTTCTTTTCTTTTGTTTGTAATTTTCGTCGAATTATTAATTGATTACAAACTTTATATCGGATTTGATGTGAAATAACCTGAGATTTGACGTCAGATATTCTGTAAGAAAAAAAATATGCGCCTCTACTGAACAACACAACAACAACACCACTCATTCACACATTCGTATGGAACAGAACAACACAAACAGATAATAGACGGGACACACATCCATCCGTTCATTCATTCATTCATTCACGACCTATAATTTTGAGGGGAAAGCACTCACTCATAAAAAATGGAAAATTTTGACAAAACAAGTAAACGAAGACATCTTAATTTTACCACTATTTGAAGCACTCTATCAAAGATTGGACGAATTGTGTCAACGATTGAAGCCATCCATCGATAGTCGGATCAGTTGTGATATTCAGTAGAGAAACACATTTAAAGTTCATTAAAAGTTTATCGCTTTCTTCGGGCAAAAGGAGATCGGGATCGCGAGCGGGAAAAGCGGTTCGCAGGCGATCTTCTTCGAGGGGGAGACCGACGACCGGCAAAAGGCGAGCGACGCATAGGAGGGGAACCCCGGCGACCAAAATTGCGTTGAAATGGGGGTGAATTTGATCCCCGCATTCGGGGCTGATTTCGTTCCTAAGATATCATTGTTTAGGAATTTTTCAAAAAATATTTCAATTGATTCTAAGCTTACATTTCTGAACGGAGGCGAAGGACCGGCAAAACCGCGTCTTTCTTCCTGTCGTTTACGGAACTGTTCATCTCTGGCAGTCCTTTCTTCGGCTCTTTTCTTCTCTTCCTCTTCTTTGGTTGCGAGTCGTGTCACCGCTTGTTCTTCAGTTAATGGTAACCAATAAATACTTGGAGTTGCAGTCGTTTTTCTGAACAAGTCGTCTAAAAGTTTTGCCGGCGATTCTGCCCTTTTCACAGCTGGTGGTACTGCCGGTGCCTCTTCTGATGTGGAATCTGCGGGTCTGACTCGTTCTTCACCTTTAATTCAATTGGAATTTGTGTTAAATATTGAAATTGAAAATAATTAATGCAAACAAACCGGTTCTCCGCCTTTTAATGTCCTTTTCTTGACTCCTACTCCTTGTGGTCGGGCTAATGGGTCGCCTTTTATTCCTTTTGTCATCTTCTTTGACGAGTTTGTCTCTATCCCACTCCCTTATGGGACGGGTCTCCCCTTTATTCTCTTTTTCGCGTAAAGCAGTTCTCTGTTCTTCAGATCTGATGACAATATCATACTTTTGGTTGACTTCGTTATCATTTTTCTTGTTATTCAAAACGTTGTCTTTAGTCAACTCTGGATTCAAATGTGAGTCCAAATCTTCTTTAGTCGCGAAATCAACGGAAAGAAGTTTTGGATTAGAAGATGGCCATCGCGTGCCGTGAAGTGCGAGACGAGTTGCCAGCGCTTCCTCAACGGTTTCATAAGTTGCGAAACACTTTGATTTGATTTTGTCGATCCAAAAGCGTTCTTCAATGAGTTTTCCAGTCTTTCCCAAAATGTCTTTCAATTGCAAGAGAGTGAAGGGACGGACCAAATTCATTATGAATACTATATTGGATTCAGGGCTTCGGGCGGGACTCACTTCTCTCAGTGCTTCAGACTCTTCATTGGATTCGGTGACTGTTTCGACCACCACTTTCTCTTTGGTCTTCTGTTCGACAATCGGTTGCGTAGATTTGATCGTATCTTCGGTATTGCTTTTCTGTTCTTCTTCGGTAACAGAAATTGATTTCCTGACGACTCGAATGTCTCTTTTTGGAGGCATTTCATTATTTGGTTCAGTTGTTTGAGTCCGCGATAGACTACTCGTAACAACAATCGAATCGGATTTACTCACCTTTGATGGAGTGCTCGTGTTCTCAACGGAACTCATATCTGGAATCAATTCTTTGAGCTGATCACTGGATATACCTTTTCTCGTGTTTTGATGTGAGTCAGTGGTAACTGAACCGCCCCAACGACGTCTTCGCGGAGGCTTAACCTTCTCTTCCTTTGGTTCCGATTCCTTCGATTTGTTCTCTTTTTCGACCGATTTTTGACGCTTTTGGTCCACTTTTTCAGAAATCGTTTCAATTGAGGACTCTTTTTGGGGTTCCTTTTCATTACTTGAAACAGAAGTTTCAGTCTTTTGTTCGATCAAATCTTCGGACACCTCTTCAGTCAACACAATATTGTCTTCGATTATGGTTTTGTTTGGATCTTCTTTTTCTAAAATCACATCTTTTGTATCGTTTGAATCTTCTTTTGTTTCTTTTGGAGATTCCATTGATTTTTCGGGCAATTCCTTGGAATCCTCGGAAGAAGAATCAGTAGTTTTATCGCTTTCGTTGTCAATAATACTTTCGATAGCTTTTGATAAAAGTTGATCAGGGTTAATTTGTTCCGTCTCTTCAACAACACTCTCTTTTGTGAGGGAAACCTTTTCCTCGACCTTCTGTTCAACAACTTTCTCTTCGACGGTATCTTCTATTTTGGTTTGTGGTGTCATCTCCTTAGGAGTAATGTCTTCTTCCTTATTGACAGAAATATCTGGAGTCACATAATTCGGTTCCTTCTCTTCGATGATTTCAATGGGTTTCTGTTTTTCGATGACATCAATGGGTTTCTCCTCTTCGATGATATCAATGGGTTTTTTCGGCTTCTCTTCGATGACTTTCTTAACTTCTTCGACAAAAACAGGAGATCTCATCTCTTTTGTGGGCGATTTCTTAGGACTTCTTGGACTCAATTGTTTGGTCGGAGAATCATTCGGTTGAAGTTTAATCGTCAGTTTAATGCCTCCGCCGAAAGATACCGAGGAAGTGATACCACTGTCTTGACTCAAATCAGTCGCTTCTGTCTGTTCTTTTGGAAGATTACCTTCAATTGATTGGACATTATTTGCTTCAGAATTCGATTCAATTGTTTCGTTTGTGTCTTCAGACTCCGCTGTCATTCGGGAGTTGTCTTCATTCTTGTCTTTTGTTGAAATCAATTGAAAAGATAATAAAAATGAGTCCATATTTGAATAAATGGCTGACAATCGATAAAAACATACCTTCAATGGAATCAATGGTTTGACTCAAATGCTATAAAATTGAAATAAAATGATTAGAAACGAAGAGACAATCAATAGATTAGAAATTCAATGGAAAGTCATGTGAGGCGAGGCTCTCAAACCGGTCTGACATTACCTGAATTAGAAGCGATTGGAGCTGTGCTTTAGTAGAGTTGGTTTTGAAGGTAATGTCCCTCTTCTTAAGCTCCTGCTTAAGATCTACAACACGTAAAGAATAAACGGATTTACCGTCAATTTGTAAATCGGTTTCGTTGTCCGCCATTTCTTCACTGTTTGAAAACATGAGAGAAACTTATCGCACAATAATTACGTTTTTCGGTTTACTTTTTGAACGTTATTTGAAACAAAACTTTGTTTAAAACAAAATTAGATTCAATTATAGATTAAATTAAATGATTGTAATTAAAAGATATGAAATTTAATCGCTTTAAATTAGATATTCAAGATTTTGAGAACTTGATGTTTGACCGAAAGTCGAATATATTTGATGGTAAAGTGCGGTATATGTGCGGCGTATCAATATTTGATGAAAAAGTGTGCCAAAACTCTCGTAAAATGACTGGTATTTACAAAAACCACGTAAACTCTGATTAAAGCGATTGCCCTTTAATATCAAATTACTCAATGAATCAAATATTGATTGCAAGTTTAGTTTTAAAAATTTATAAAAACTTTTAATTTGTTGAATTAAGGGTGAAAAATTGTTTGGCCATGCTAAAGTTGAGATTTAAAGTTGAATGACGTGAATGTTTTGGTGTTGTGTTGTCGGACGTGGTATTTGAATGGTATAGAAAGCGAACGTCGATTTGATAATGGATTTGCTCTCTGTTTGTGAGTGAAAGCAATTGAAAGCCAGAAATTCATGTATTCATAGTATGAATGCATTCATGCCTTCCCTTCATATCTGCGAAAACCTAAACAACACTAAAGTCTAAAAACGTTTGAATCAATTGAAACAAAACTTGACTTCAATTGATTTATCATTTAATTTAATAAATAGTTTTTCAGACAAATTCTGAACTAATAATTGTTTTACCGAAATATTGTTTAATTTTGTTGTTTATTAATACCAATTAATACATGTTTTTATAGATTTGGCAAAAATATTGATTAATTTATAATTAATAATAATTAAAATCTTCGTTAAATCTTTTCAACCAATAATGGTTTGTAAGGAAGAGGTCTTCGAGTGGTTCAAAGAGCTATCGGGCGCTAAACGAATAGAACTAATGTGTGGACTGATGTCAATGTGTATTCCTCTGGAGATCAGATTTTTCAAATCCTGTATCGAAGAGTCGGCCAAAATCAATATGAATGCTCTCCGAGAGGCCGAACAGAAGGCCAATGCGTTCTTAGAAATGGACACAATATGTAAATGCGATTTATTGGCGGACATACCAATCAATGAAACCAATGATTTGAAGCCAAATGTCACTAATTGTGAGATGCAGTCCATTCAGTCCAACATTCAAACCAATGCTATTCAAAGCAATTGCAGTCATAATAGCGTCAATCAGTCAATACCACAACCATTACATCAATCTTCGCAAACAACTATTCCAGTGATGCCAATGCAGGACATGACTGGCGTATCGGCAAATGGAACGGCTGTAATGGCTCCAAACGACATAATAGTGCCCCCACAACACCCGCCCCCATCGTCACCACAATTGGCACAATTGCCGTCGCGATCCAAACTCATTATATCGATGTGTTTGTTGTCTCCGACGAATCGCAACTGTTCCGCATCCGCTTATAAGGCTCTCCGACATCAGCTCACCGCTCATCATATCGGAACAGTGGTCAGTAATTTCCTTAAGTATGGCCACCACCACCTCTACGAGTTAGAGGACATGTTTTCTGGTATTAGACTTTTGCTAACTCTGGCGGTATACCACCCCGCCTTCACGTATGAACAGAGAGAACAACTCACTAAACAAAAGGAAGAGGTCGAGCGAACCATCGAATTGTTTAATCCACACTTTAGGCAAAATCCAAACTATTCTGGGAATGCGCACCCCTTCCAAACGTATGGCCCCCATCAGACCGTACATACGCCCCCTACCAGTCATATTCACGGTCATATGGGTCCGCACCAAACGCAGGCTCACACACAGTCTGTGGGAGTGAATGCCGGGGGAACCACAGCTCATAGCCATAGTCATTCCCACGTGAATGTGGGTCAGATGTCTGGTCCGGTGCCGACACATCCGACGGGACAATACGCGGCCCATCCGTATATACCACAAATGCCGGTGACGGTCACTAACATGACTTATACGACTCCTCTGCCAAATATATCAAACCTAAGGGTCTCGAGTATGACATCTCCAGTATCGACACCGTCTCCGACGAGTTCTCCCTCTTCATCGAAAACAGTGACATCAGTGGCGGCCATATCTCCGCTGCCGATAACCGCCGAGTTTATGGCACATAATATCCACACTTTAGCCGAAGCGGCTCAGAATCAGAGTCCTTATGTATTGACGACAGGTATTCCTCCTCATCCACATCAGACATTAAGTGATGAGGGAGGGAGTGGAGGAGTGAGTGGAGGCTGTGCCAAAAATATTATTTCATGTTATAACTGCGGCTCAATTGGTCACAGAGGGGATGACTGTCGGACCCAGAATCAGGAGGAGGCCAACAGATAATACTTTTGGTCTTCTTTTAGACTATTATATAATTTTAATGTAAATATGAATTATATATATTATATATATATATATTGATATATTGATTGATATATTAATAATTTCTTATTATTTGTAAATTCTATCGAATGTAACACCAAATGAGTCGATATATAACTTAAATGATTATTATTTTAAGAAATGGTTGAAAAACAGGTTAAATGAAAGCCATTATTAATACTCTATATCTCTGATCACTTCGAGAATCGCCTTTAATTTATATTGAATTTGAATACGATTACCCGTCGGACGGTTGGAAGGCCTGTCGCCGCTCCCAAACATTTGATAACATTTATAATACTGTTTCGGTTACTCAGCCATCAGTTTGAAATACGAGCTAAACATTGATTAATGATTTATTACATGAGTTTTGAAAGAATTCCATTCCTTTTTAATTGTATTTTTAATTTAAGAAATAAATATGCATTTCATTAGAGTTGAGAACAACACATAACAAACTGATAGTCGGTTAAGATTAGAGTCGAGTACAATAACAACTGAACTCATCCCCAACTATTGCAACACTATTTCCGATCTATTATTATATAAAATTCAATTAAAATACAAAAAAAAAGAGAAATAATTTGAAAATTTCACTAAAAATGTGTGCTTTTTATTGTAAATTAATGTAAGACTATATATGCAATGATTTGCAAATATAGACAAAACATAACTCAGTTTTTGTTCAAATTTTCAGACAAATTAAAAATTGTTTATTGTATACAAAAAATACAAGTTTTCAATGGTTTGAGCTCTTCTTCTTTCGATTACCCGTCGGTTTTTTGGTCTCATTTGGGTTTACTCTTCTTCTGACGTTAACCATCAAACGGGAACCCCTGCTATAGACGTCTTTAATCGCGAACGGATTGGAACGGTTAACATAATCAGGGTCACTCAATATATTATTACAATTGACACTCTTCTTGTCATCCACTGAAAATTTACTCTTTCGCTGTTGAGGTATGGGCTGATCCGCCACAAGTATAGGATTACTCACATGTTTTCCTGCTTTAGGTGTCGGCAAAGAATATTTAGTTCCCCTAATATTGATTGGTTTTTTGAAATTAATGAAAATCTCCTTGGTGCCGTCCTCTTTAAGGGTGAGCGCCACCCGTTTTAATGTTTTGTAATTTCCACACGAATTGCAAAAATCATTGGAAGTCTTGTTCGGAGGGTTTATCTTAAAACAGGCGAAACATCTGAACACAAATTGTTTTGTTTGTCGAATACGGAGTCCGTCTCTAATACTAATCACTTTTAATCCGATCTGAAGTAAAACGTTTTGCATCGCATAGTCTCCGGTCAAACATCCGACTGTTAGCTCCTCTTCGATCTCATCCTCGACTTTGATTCCCATCATTTGTCTTCTAATTTCTTCGACATTATTTGGTGTAATCCATCCCTCGTCTGAATCTTCATCTGAAGAACAACTTTCCTCTATTTCTTCCTCTTCTTCTTCTTCTGAGTGTTTCTCTTCTTTATTTTCATCTGACTTTTCGATGAGTTGTTCGACAACTTCTGTTTCAATGTCTTCAACTTCTTCTTCGGTTATGTTTTCTTTTTCTCTGATTTTAGATTTATTTTTGTCGAAACCACAGAAACCAACACTTAATTGATTGAAGTCTAGAGAAGTATTTTTTGCGATTTTTACGGCTTTTGGTTCAGTTCTGATGTTTTTGTTTCCATTGATTTCTTTCTCTAATCTTAAGGTTAAAGCAATAACTTTGAGATCAGTCGCCGATAATTGGGAGAAATCGCCCGTCTTTTTAGAGAAGTTGACCACAAATCTGAGGTCTTCGGCTGAAGGCTCTCTATATTTGATTTCATAGGGAATAAACTGAAGTCTTTGTCGAGTGTTTTCATCTTTGATTTCTGCGACCACTTCTGGCAAAGTGTAGATATTTTCGCCCAAATCCTGGTTTGGATTAAAATATTAAAAATAAATACATTAAGAAGTGATCAAAACCTCTATCTTTATGCCAGTAATGAAAGGCCCGGAATCGCAGATCAAATGAGTTGTCTTATTATGACTTCTGTTAAACATATTTTAATTAAAATCTATTAAAAGGACAAAATCTAATCAAAACAAAACCACATTTTCTGGGTTTACGTCACTAAAAGTTATTCAATCGAGAGATGGCGTCACTCAATGTGTATTAGTGTTTGATTTTGTATATGGTACAGACGTATTCTGTTTCAGTACCAAACATCACAGTAGTCATGACAACAGT
>JAQGCQ010000096.1:0-23682 GCA_034699945.1 Chamobates pusillus
TTTGAGTTTTATTTGATATTAAAAAAAGAGTGAATCCAAGCGAACGGGTAATCATTCACTTCTTTTATTCATATAATTAATAAATTTATTCAATGAATTTAAGCCCAAAAATAAACAAAATAATAATTAAATTTATATTTGAAATCAATTTGTATGATATGTTTCCGCAAAACATATCTTCGGATCTGAGATCCAAAAGAGAGATACTTCTAATTCTCTGGTTTTCTGATGTATTCAACGGATTGTTTTGATATGTAATGCATTGACTCATCGCTGCCATAGAGTTTGCCTGAAGAGCGGCCTCAATGTTAATCACTCGCATATCACTGATCAGTCTTTTCATCCAATCGCTGATCCAAATGAGATTGCAGTCACATTGGAGAGGGTTTTCATCTAATAGTATTCCGCCTGAAATGTCATTAAATCCTTTTAATTATTATCTTCTATCAAAAGAGAGCTCTAATGGACACTAATTGAGCATAAAATCCAATTTATGATAAGTCGAGCAAAATTGCCTAGAATAATTGAAAACTAAGATTTTTCTATCGTTATAATGAAAGTGTAGTCAATTGATCCTCAATTTAGAGTTTGCAATAGTTTTGCCCAACCATTGCATTGAGGAATGAGTTGTGGAACCCCTTAAATGACACTTAACTGTTCAACTCTTAATGCTTTGAGTGATCTCTACTTCTGATTGATTGGCGAATAACTCGGTTTCAAAATTTCATTGATTAGTGTTTGTCTCAAATAATTATTTTATGGGAAAAACCCAAAATTGTTGAACGCATTATTTGAGGACAGGGTTCATCTAATTAGGCCTCTAATGAGCAGTGATATCAAACGATGACTTGAAAACTTTGGATGAGAAAAGAGATGACAGTCTAATAGGACTTACCTAACATTTGTTGCGATTCCCAATTAGTGTTCATTTTATTTTCTGATTTTATTAAGAATACGTCCGGTTTTAATGTTTTCAATTTATTTCTTCTCAAATCAATTGTAATGAAACGAATGTCAGCCAAATATCTCAATAAACCGGACGGAAGAGTACTTATATTAGTGTTCGTCACTCTTAGAGTCATTTCATAGGTATTGAAAAGTCCTATCAAATAGAATATAAAAATATTTTAATAACTAAATTGAATCAAAATTATAACAACAATATAATTTAATATAATATAATCAGCATTTTTCTTCTTTAGATTATTTAGGACTGACTACATGTACATTTTTTATCATGGGTGAAATTTCATTGAAAAATATTGCACTGGGTTTAGAAAATTGTAAGAATTGCTAAAATTTGTTTAATATGTAATCTTGAATATAATAGAGTATATAATATATTAATATATTGTGGTTTCAACACTCTGTTACCAAAGATTGCGAAGAAAACTTATTTCAATCATTTGATGGATTTTATTGTTTTTATGTAATCAATGGAATCAATGGAAGCGCCAAATATTTATATAAACAAATGATTGGATCAAATGAATTGAGAGCATACCCAGGAAGGCGTCGGGCAGTATCTTAATCAGATTGGATCCGGTGATAATCAATTCCTTGAGTTTAGTACCAAAAGCCCATTGGATTTGATGGGAAAGTGTTGTCTCTTCGACTTCTATTAAAGCACTTCTTAATGAACTCGATTTCGCCAATAAGTCGTGTAAACGGAATGAACGAACGTTTGGATATGTGCTCGACTTTATCGACAGTAAATACCTTCAAATTAATTAATCAATACTTTTATCACTCATTTTACACATTAATTAAAGTTTATTTCAAAAACTGAGAAAATAATAAAGGTTCAAGGGCATTTTTCTTATACTTTATAAAATTAATGGTAACTTTACAAGAATATCAGTATTATAGGGCTTAAAATTGAACCTGACACTCAACAATGGGTTAATACTTGTGATTGCATCTGAAATGACTCTTCCCTTCCCTTTCGGCGCTTTTAGTTTTAGAGTATATTTGGAACAAAAACTTTGCGAAACTATTAATAATAAAATGAAATTTATTTGACGTTCAAATCCTAGAAAGCCTTTCAGTAATTTAGAAAACAATTGAATTGTTTTGCAATTTCCATAAATCTGATAAATTGGGTTCATTTAAAGGGTGTATATATTGTTCTTGTTCATCTTACCGATGATTATGAAGAAGACGAGTATCAATATATTGAAGGTTAAGCCCTCTTATATCCAAATGGCGAAGATTTTTGAGTTCTTCGAAACTAGAAGTGTCTAAAATGTCGATCGGATTATATTGTAGTAAAAGTGTGTGAAGTTTTGTCATATATTTCCAGAGATAACGCGGAACGTCTTGTAACTGATTATGAGATAAATCCAAATATCGTATATTTCTTGATTTAGAGAACGATTGCGGATCTATTATTGATATGAGGTTATGTGATAGTTCAAGATGAGCAAGGTATGCCAAATTAAAGATAGGAAGAGTCGAAATACTAATGTTATTGAGTTTCAAAGTATTCAAATATTTTGGTTCAAACAAAAGGGATTTATTGTCTATTTTTTTGATGGGATTATTGCTTATATCGATTTGACGCAAACTTATGAATTTAGTGACTGAACGCACCGCTAACTCTGGTATCACATTATTGGTGAGCTTCAGTTCAATTAGATTTTCGCATGACTTCACTTCAATCGGTACTGAATTCAAGTAATTATGCGATAAATCCAAATACTTTAGACTTGACTTCACTCCAAAACAGTTATTTTCGGAATCAAAAGGCTTTTCAATATTTGTGTTAATATTACTTAAATTATTATTAGATAAATATAATCGACTGATAATTGTTGAGACAAATGCCTTTTCCGGCAATTTATTTATTAGGTTAAGACTCAGATCCAAAACTCTCAAATTAGTCAACTTCTCAAATATGGGAATCCATTGATTCAAACAATTGATTCGATTATCTCTTAGACTTAAAACTTGTAAATCAGAGGCAAATGTTTGATTAGAATAGTTGGATGGCGTGGACGGCATCCCCACAATTAAATTATTGGTCAAAATTAATATTTGAACTTGCGGACAGCCATGCATTACTGATATGGGGAATGCTGTCAGCCTATTGTGGTTCAAATGTAACGAATGCAGGCTTTGGCACATCCTATCGATGAACGAAAGGGGAATGTCTTCTATTTGGTTGTGCGAGAGATCCAACACACGTACGTTCACTGTTTGTTTAGATGGATGATCACCAGAGACTGATTTATTTTCATTGATATATATCTGTTCGGTTGGTTCGACAGCACAACCACTCAATTGCCTGATCTCATTGTGCGATACATTTATATATAAAAATGTTTGCAATGAGTTTTGGCTGAAAGTCATATCAGAGGCGAAACTGTCCGCTGAGAAACATTTGAGTCGATTCTCGTCTAATAATATTGAAAGCGATGCAGAATTTTCACTCAAATTATAAAAGGCTTTCCTTTCTATTTTTTGTATAAAGTTTTTTGAGAGAATTATTGTTTTGAGTTTCGGTAGACTTTCAAATGCTTTGCTTTCAATTGTTTTGATTTGATTGAGATATAGTCCTATGTTTTCGAGTTGTGCCAAATGTGAGAACGACTGCGATTTAACGATAGAGAGCCGATTGTGGCTCACGATTACTGCACTTATATTGAGATTTGTGTTAAACTCATTTTCGCCGATTTCCTCGATTTGATTGTTTTCGAGATCCAAATGTATTAATGCTTTCATTGATTTCAATGGTAACGAAGAAGGACTGTATTTGAGTCCATTGTAGTCGAGTTGAAGCCATTTCACTGATTTGGCAACACTTTGAATAACGTGTCTGGAGTTCCCATAATTGAGTGAATCGCTCAGATCTAATAATTCCAGTGCTCGTAAAGGGATCAATAGATTAGGACTGACCTCTAAATTATTATTGCCTGCGAGACGTAATTCGCGTAAATTCTTAGCGTATCTGAAGGCGTCCCTCGAGATATATTTGATGCCATTTTTCGACAAACTTAATGAAAGCAATGTTTGACTCCATTCCCCCAAATGGTTGTCGTCCACCTTAGAAATTGAATTACCATAAAGACTAAGCCGTATCAGTGTCTTGGTTAATTGGAGGGCAGCGCTTGGAATGTCTGATAATTGGTTTCGCGATAAGTCCAACACTTGAAGACTTTGACCGCAATTAGAAAATGCGTTTTCATCGATATATTTGAGACGATTATTCTTAAGAAGAATTTGAGTGACATTTGACAGACTTTTCAAAGCGTTGGGAAAGGTATCGATCAGATTATAATTGAGATCCAACGCCTTGAGCTCATATTTGATCGGACCATCAAATGCCTGCTCCGATATGAATGAAGAAGTGATGCGATTATTAGATAGGGATAAGCGCTCGCAGGAAATGTGTCCGAAAACAGCGCTCGGAAGAGATTGAATAAAATTGAAGTCTAAATGCAAATCCTTTATTCTGAGTGCGATATGCGATGTGTGCGAAGTGTTTGCATTACTGGTGGAGCTATACTTTAAAGCGTTAGGGATGTGCTCACTGTTGTCACTATTCTCTTGTTTAAGAGGATTATATGGGTTTTGGTTTTGGAGTTGTTCTCCACTCGGAGTGAAAACATTACTAGAAATGGAAGAAATTATATTATGACTCAAATCTAAAAGTTGTAGGTTTTCAGTGTTTAGTAAAGAAAACTTGAATTGAGGCAAATGTTTGATTAAATTGCCCCTCAATTGTATGATCTGAAGACCGACCAGATTTGCCATCGACTCAAATGGCACTTCTTGTAGAAGACAGTTAGACAGAGATAATGTCGTCAAACTCGATGGGAATGGAGTGCCTTCTATTCGAGTAATCATATTGTCATCTAAATCGAGGAATTCGAGACTCGGGAGGCCTTCAAAAGTGTGAGAGGGAACTACTGATAACGAATTGTCACTTAATAGTAAACTTCTTAAAGACTTGATATCCTTTAAATCCTTTGATTTGATTTCTTCGATTTGATTTCCTCTTAAACTAAGCCATTGAAGTCGATGTAAATGTACTAGAGCAGAAGTGGGAAACTCTCGTAACTCACTATTGGACAGTTCCAGTGTTGTCAGTGTTTGCACAACACCTGAGTGAGCAAATGCTGACGACTCCACCGATGAAAGTCTAGTCCTCGAAAGTGTAAAACTCGAAAGTGATTTAATATCTTTAAAGTCCGTGTTTTCAATGACTGCTATATCTCGCGCTCCCATTATTCTGATCCGATAATAGTGTTGGTCGGGTAACTCACTCAGCCTTACATTCACTCCAATGCAAGTCATTTCAGATAATAGTCGCGTATAATTGGCACAAATGCACAGCTTATTGAACTGACAAACATTTTGTTTGCATGAAATCAATTCAATATTTGATAAATTCATGTAATAAATCGAAATTATGAGAAACCCGATTCTTTTGACCAAGCACATTCTGAAATATTAAATTCTTTTAGAAATTCCGAGTTAAATAAGTAGTCATTACTTTGATGTTTGTTTCAAACAAGTTTTGATTCAAATTCCACTAAAATCTATTTGAATCCACGATATAATAGTTGAGGTACTCTTTCTTTGCTCTGAAAATAGTCTCCCTTTTTTCCATCTGCTGTTCCAATGTATGTCCAAATGGCTATTCATTCAAATAATAGTAAATTCAAGTTATAATTCTGTGAATTCAATCGTTTCTTTCGCAACAATTTGATAATGTAGTCAATCAATACATGTCTGAAATTCAGATTCTTAACCATCTAATAGTCTAATAGAATAACAGTTATACAATATAGCAGTACATGAATATACATGAAATTATCTATCATGTTTTATTCACTTTTGCAATAAAAATGAAAAACTAAATGGTTTTGCAGTTAGACTAAGAAGTGATAGAAAATTATTGATAAACGGATTCCAATTTTGTTATTTAACGTCAATTTAATTATGTTTTAAAATCATTGATTTCGATATAATTGAGATAATAATAAATTCTTAACAAATATATAGTATTTGAAGTTATTTTGTTTGGTTTTAAAGGCAATAAAAACTGATTTATTTTCTTCTATTATTTTGTTCGTTAGGTTTGAGTGTAATCTAATCGTAAGAAAAGTCTATCAAAAGAATCCAATTTTAGTCATTGAGTTCATTGATTTTTTACCGACAATTGTGAGGAAAACTGTTAGTCAACAGCTGTTCACTGATTTGACACAAAATCATTGCTAAAGAAATTGTTTACTTCAATGATTTATCGCAAATTACAATAATATTTGGAGAAAAATACTTTTCTTTTACTAAATTTAGTCTTTGTTTAAGATTTTCAGTTCATTTGTTATTTGAAACAAATGTTTATTCAAAACGTCTTAATTTAATAAATAATTTCAGATTTTCTTCTTTTTTGTTATAAAATATTCATCAACTCTAATAAGTGATCAATACTGAGCAAGGTTATTAATGTGAATGCAAATGATAACTTATCAGTTTTAGTTTTGCACATCAATCACATTATTTAACATTAAAATTATATATTTATGAAATTAAATCAACTAAAATTTAAGAATTAAAAACTAATTTTAGTTTAGATCAAAATGAAAAATAAGCAAGATAATTTGTAAAATATCTAGCTTTTTAAAACTTTGCCAAAAAGAATGATTAAAGCTTGAAATTCACATATTTTCCAAGTTTCATGTTTTTCTTTGAAAAAAGTAATAAATAAATAAAAGTGCATAAAAAATGAACAAGTTAAGTTTAAATTATCCAAATTATTTTAACACAACTAAATTCAGACAAAATTTTCAAATAATTAAACTTTTGTTTGAATAAAATTAAAAGAAGTGATTAAACAATAGTCCAAATGTTAGTCAGACATTCGTTTGATTAGTTTACTATTAGTCTAATTAGTAAAACATACGATTCAAGTCATTCAAACACTGATCTGAGAGTACTTTCGATAAAAAATTATATACCACTCAAAGAATTTGTTTCAAGTAATTCACTCATAAATATATTTATGGTTTTATAAAGAAAAACATGAATTCATTTCATAGAATTATGGAAATTATTCTCAAATTTTTATTTCAATTGAAAGTTGTTTTTAGAAAAACAACTCAAAAAATATTTATTTTTCGCTCAAAAAAGTGAAATATACTCTAAAATTGATATTATGACCAATTTTTGTGTTCTTTCGTTCAATACTTAAAGTATTGCTGAAAGACTTGACTTCTTTTGAAATGAAAAGTATTGAGAGATGGACTGATAGAGGGATGTCTGGCTTTCCAATTGAAGACCAGAGTTTTCACTTCAAAATGACTAAATCATAGGTTAGACTCAATTGGAAAGACATCTGGGAATTGATGTCACGTTAGAGATAAGTGCAACCTTTGGAGAGTTCGGTGGCACAGGAGACACATCACTCTTAATGCGTGACTTCGAGAAACAAATGCGTGATTAGTTTCGACAATATTCCACCGAAAGACTGAACTTCACATCAATGTTGAGGTTTTGTATCCATTTCTATATTCTATTGGAAGACAACACAAACTCTTATCGATTATACGTTCACTCGTTTTGCAGTCAAACAAAACTAAATCCTCGAAAATAAGTATTTGTTTGAAAAATATTGAATCTTTAATTCATTTTCTCTAAGAAAACACTTATAGTTATGAGAAATAAGAAAATAAATAATTAATTAATTTTATCTCTTATTTAACTAAATTTATTCAAAAGATTTCATTTGGTTTTTCTGAGAGATTATTAGATTTTGAAATTAATGAAAAACTTCATTAAATTAAATGGAAAATTGAAGCAAACAATTAGTGCTAAACTTTTCATTAAAAAAAAAGATGAGAAGTGAAGCAAACTATTTGTTGAACGAAACAAAGTTTGTTGAATAAAGTGATGACAAATAAAAATCATTAATAAGTCATGAATCGAGTCATAAATCAAAAGAAGGAATCAAATTAAGTGTTTATTATTATAGCGAATAATAAATCATTTGCTATAAACTAATTAAAAGACTTAATTCAAAACCTGAATTTAAAAAAAGAGAGCTTGCTAATGTTTGGTGTGATTAGGGTTCTAATCAATACGTTTAATATAAATTGGTTTATGGTTTATGTCTTTGCGTTTTGCTGTCGTTAACGCGTTTTGCATCGTCTGTAAGACAACAATCTTTATCTCAACAAAAACCTAATACTCTTTCGATTTGTGTTTCGAGTTTAGGAGTTGTTTGAGTCGTTTTGAGTCGCTTTGAGTCGTTTGAGTTGCTTTGACTGGACGTGACCCGCGATCTAACGAATCGACACATACTACCAGTTCCTGCCATCGCAGTCATTCCTCTGGGAAATTCTAGCTTTACTTTTGACTGAACACTCGTTTTCGTTGTAAATACCAGAATGAATGCGACCCTACCTTAGGCTCACATCTGAACTTTCATTGTATTTCATTGTATTTGTTGCCCAATTCACTGAATCTGTTGGTAATCGATATTTTTATTTAAGTTATTAGACTTGTGTTCAACTCATTCAATAACAATCAGCACAATTCAACTCAATCTCTAATATTTCTATTATTGTATACTTTTATAACGAGAGAAACAACTCTTCCAATGAATATATCTTAAGATGAGTTAAGTCTTAAGCCATTAAAGCATTACAATTGAGTCGATTTCAAGTCTTTGGACATAAAGTGAACAAAACGTCTGAAAACGTCTCTGAACTGAAGTCAACTCTACTATAGTTTACTATTTGTTTGGATCTGCTTTTAGTTGAAATATTAATTCAGACGAATCGCATAAATCTAGAAATGATTGCCTTAACGTCGAATCGATTGATGAAAGTCTGGTCTATCCGTTCCTTCAAATGATGTATTGGAGTCTATCAATCATTTTCTTAGTTTCCGTCTTTCGGCAAACATTGACATAATTTCTCGCAAGACTTGAATCATGATTTTCACAATATTTGACATTTTTTAATCAAATTATATTATTATCACTTATTTGTGCCTTCATTTTATGTTTTATTTCATTAAACAAATGTTTATTTTTTTCTAAAAACAAAATCAATTGACAAAAAAAAGTTTTTCTGCAATAATGTTGGCTAACCTAACAAATTTGTGCTCAATTGACCATGCTTAACCATACCTCACACATCATACCTCACTATTAATCTTTCATGAAAGCTATTGGACGTCTTTTTCAAAAAGATGTTGTTGTTGCATGCTCAAAATCGAGAATAACTTAATATTTATAGACTGTATTGTGAACTAAACCTTAATATTCCTCTCAAAACAAATGTTTTAGAATTAAAAAATTCTTCGGAATTGAAAATTGGAATTATATTTGACTTTATGTCAGAAAATATGAAATTTTTGTGAATGTGTGGATCAGTCATTTCCGGACACATCCTATCTTTTGATGAAATTTCAAATTGGATTTCATTGAAAATAAAGAAATGAAAGATATTTAAGTTATCGAAAGTATCGCTTCAGAGAAGCATCGAATAAATTATAGTATTTTTGAGTTGTTGTGAAAATGCTTTGAATACTCAACGAACCATACAATGAAAGGGACGGCTACTGAATATTTGATGCCTTTGTCTAAAGTGTTGGCGTTTTGTTTCTTCTGAATTCAACTGAAATAACTTTAAAACTTAAAGTAACTTAAAGTTAGAAACAATAAACAGAATATCAGTTCATTTCTCACGAAAACCTAATAAAAGTTATGAATTTATTTGAAAATTCCTCAATTTTTCTAAAATATCTCATCCGTGAAATCGATTATAAAAATCAAATGTTTTATTGCTATTTTTGAAGACATTTAATGAAAGCATAAAAAATTTATTGCAATCTTTCAAATAAAATATGAATTCCCATAAAATAAAAAAATAAGTCAACAAAGCTTTTGATCTAAAAAAGGCTATTTTTGTTGTTTCAGCGAATATTAATTTATTCAAACTTTTTATTGGAGAAAATTAAAATAAATAAATAAATGCCTTTTCAGAATATAAAGATATGTTGATGGTCTATTTTAAATACCGACTCATTTTTGTCTACATTTATCGTTGTTTGAGGCCTACCCTCTGAATAATTTTGCTTAAATGAGAGATAATAATGGATACACTGCTCATAAATGCGGCGATTCTTTTCATTACTTAAGTTAAGCATAAATTTTAAGTAAAACCTTTTGAATGAAGTGTTTTGGCGTTAGCTTTAAAAAGACTATTTTTGGTGTCAGAGTTGAGACACAATTGAATGATTGCCACTCCTGTGAGCCCATAGACACCACTTCACTATCAAACAATTTAATTGTCTTTTTATAACATTTACTTTAATGTGAATCGAGTGACAAAAATTGACAACAAAACGATTTTACGATCGAATAAGGTTTGAGTGTCTTCTCCTTTCAATGCCATTCATTTTGGATAAAACAATCTAGGCTATTTTCAATGTCAAGAGATTGCTATCATATCAAATATAGAGTCGTTATTTTGATGAAAACCAATACTTTTGATTGAATACAAACTCGTTTTCAGCAAAAATATATTTTACAAAAAAATAATGAAATTCTATCGAAATTGATATTTTAGACGTATAGATGAGCATGGACAACTATGTTATAAAACCAATTATTAATAATAACTTGTGTTCCAACTGTTCTGTTGTCATCACAACCACTCATATGAGGAAACACATCACTCAAGAAAAGGATTGAGTTATAAATATGATTAAATATTTTCTCACAATATTATTATTATTTTTATTTAATCTAAAATAAAATCGATTTTATACAAAGACTTGTCATTTGGTGTAACTTAAAAGTGGATTTTATTTCAAAATGAAAAACAAAATAATTTTTCTTAAATGACTGAAATATGCTATACTTTTGTCAAAAAAAAGTTATCAAATATCAACAGGAAGTTTATTTGACTTTTTTTTCAAGATTAATGGCAAACAATAAAATTTTTGTGCTTTTATATAAGAGTTTTCTTGTTTATGACCTTGCTTCTTTTTATTTTATATGAAAAGCTTAAGGATCTTAACTGAAAGCTCTTATATTGTGATCCAACTCAACAAATGGCAAACATTTGGACTAATTTTTAGAGTAATAACAATAAGAAAATAAATTCAAAGAGTTATCAAATATTTAGTAAATTTGTTTAAAAACATAAAAAACCAAACCTTTAACTGATATGAAATATAAACAAATTGTATGCAAAATATTTATCAATAAAAATTTTCCTTACTTTTAAACTATACACAAATTCAAAGAAAATATTCTTATAAATAGAGTATTGCTTTGAATATACAATTAATAGAGAAAAAGAGTAAATAAATGAAATGAATATTATTTATAAGAATGTATTGGAAATGAGTTATAACTCACCGCTTATTTGGGGAACAGATCTAACAAAATAGCATTAAAGGCATCGTTTGATAGAAAGATAGAAACGAATGGAAAATAAGTTAAGTGAGAGTACAGAGAGAGACGACAGTACATCACAAAAGTGAAAGACAGCCGCTTTCAGGCAAAGCCACTCAACCTTTACTCGACTGAACTTTTATGTTTAGCCCCTCATCGCATCGCTTTGCAACTCACTTAAGTTGAGAGCACAGCCGGAGCACAGAGAGCAGAGGGAGCAGAGAGATGCACACATTTGCTACATTTGAAGCGTGTGCTGCACACACATACACACACATACACACACATCCCCACATATACAGCCAAAGCTCCAAAATCCTTACTTTCGGGGGGCGAGGGGCTACAGAGGGGAACTCTATCCAAATATATGATCATTAAAATCAAACGACTGTTTGTATGAAACACTTGAGAGTTGAGACCCATTCCATGAAAATAAAAAAATATACAGAAATTGAATGTAATGTAAATCATAACAAATTGTTTGTCAAAAACACAATAAAACTGAAGTCAACTATTTATTTGAAAAAATATGCATAACATTCAAATTAATTAAAAATAATTAGCCGGATATTAGTTGAGCCCAACCCCAGGTCTTCGATTGACTCAATATTTATAGTTTTGTTGAAATAAATGATTGAAAGTATATTTTTATCTCAATTATCAAATGGAGAGTAAATTTAATGTTAAATCATTGAATAATTCATTTGATGTCAAGAATTGATCAGAAATTTATTGATTTTCTAATTCATGTTTTATAGGAAAGAATAGGAAAATATTTCTCCGTTTCTTCTAAAGATCGATGGCTTTAGAAAAGATCTTAATTCTGAATAAAATAATTACTTTCAACTGAAGAACTCATGGAATGCCTCTGCGATTGCATCGATCCATACGGAGACGGCGACAGCGCCGGGATCTGGTCGTGTGATTGGAATTCGATTTACATACGAAGCTCTGCCAACACTGGCTCTCATCGATGCAGTGCTTTCTATTAATGCAAATTATTTGAGTGTTAGTTATAACAAAAAATGCAGATTTCATGTCAAGTCTTGAATACCTGCGCCTCTCTTCGCACTAATAGACACTGCATTTGCGATCTTATCGTAAGGAAGGCTGTGATCGCATTCGACTAATGTCTTCAATGCGCTGTTCAGTGAATCTGTTCAGTGAAACACAATTTATCGAATCAATGCTATATTAGGTGATTGAGAGGACAGACCTAACATTGTTCTGTCTCCCGGTTTGGCTGAACTGTACCGCGAAATAGTTTCCAAACAATACTTGAGAACATCGCTCCAAAAATTTATAAAATCATAAGAATTTTGACCGATTTTTGGACGATAAGTGTTGACTGCCTGTGAGGCCGCTGTCATCATAAGGCTATAGATCGCACCCGAAGTACCGCCCATATTGTCCTCAATTATATGCGATAACTGGAAGAATGAAGGCTTCAACTGTTTGTCTGATTTCAATAATTTAAATAATTAGTCAAATATTTAAAATAAATTAAATTGAAATATAGTTTCAATTATTCAATAAATTTACCGCAAATTAATTTCAAAATATACTGAGATGTTGTGCTGAGAGTTGATCCACAGTCGCCATCACCTAATTCTGTGTCCAAATCATTCAAATATTTTTCAGACGCGATCTATGAAAAAGTCTTCAATTATTAATCAGAAATAAATAGGGATTGACTTTAAGACTACCAATGCTTTACACGAGAGTTCAATGCATCGAATAAATAATTGTTGTCCGAAATCTAATCCATCGATGGATTCATAATTCAAGTCTTTTGTGTCGGACTCCAAATCAGGAGTTTTCAAAATCACAGAACGATTCAAAATGTTTGGAGAATTTAATTGTTGGTTCCAAGTCATAGAACTCGAAGGTCTGTCCAACAATTCTAAAATCCTTGGAGTGACAGCCATTGTGGTGATGGAGACTCCGGACATACTGAATGATGTCATAAATGTTCCGCAATATATTCTTTCGATTACGAATTTGAGTTCTTCTAATTGTTTGACCACTTCTTTGGTAATAATATTGATCTCGAAGTGTGAGAGTCCGCCCATATTATTGATTAAAACCGCAATTTTATTATCATTTTTAGCGAACACTTCCCTCAATACTGATGTCTTTCCCACCAAATTATGGAGCATCACTTTGACGACATCCTCTGCTGTACAAAGTTTCAATCGCTGTACACCAGCTTCACCATGAGCACCCAGGCCTAATTCAATCTCATCCTTAGCTAGGGTAAATGAGCTACCAGTACCTGGAATATTGCATGATGACAGGCTGACAGATATGGTTCCAATCAATTGAGAATATTCTGTCAAAATATCCTTCAATTGTTTCAAAGCCATTCCTTCTTCAGCCAAAGCACCGCCCAATTTGTGAATTAGTGAAATACCAGCCAAACCTCGTCTGCCGACTCTCTTTCCTTCGCCATAAAATGCGACGTCTTCTCCAAAAACAAAGACATCAATTTTGAAACCCTTCAAAAGTAAGTGTTCGCGGGCTAACCCAAAATTGAGGCGATCCCCCGTATAATTGGCCAAAATTATCAGTATTTCATTATTGGTCTTATTTTGAGTGAGTTTTTCAATGAGTCGAATCACTCTTCGAGTTGGAGGCGAAGCAAATATATCACCCGACACCGCAGCGGTCAACAGACCTGAGCCCACAAATCCAGGAAACATAGGTTCGTGACCCGCACCGCCTTATTTTAAATTAAATTAATCATTAAATTGAAAGTTAAAATGGGAGCAAATATTTTATACCTCCACTAATCAAAAGCACTTTTCCGGAGTCGACATACTTTTGATAATCTTTGCGAACCACAGAAAGACATTCGGACACCAATTGAAGGGAACTATTAGTTGAGACCAAACCAAAGAGGTTTTCATTTACACTACTCTTAATTGAATTAATTAAATGTTTTGTATTAATCATAGCTTTGATTAAAGATTTTCACTTAAAATTAAGTCAAATATCAACTAAACGGCTATAAAAGTTGAAACGGAATTGTTTTTGAATTATTGTAAGTTTAATAAACTAATGAAAATCAAGTCTTGTCTTTCGCTAATCAGTTGAAGATTAAGAAAATCTTATTATCTGACAGTTTGTTAGATGAGAATAATCGGAATCCTTGTATTATTCTCAACCACTTCAGTATTAAATGACCCAAACATTAATCATATCTTAATGTCTGATAAATGTCTTGAAATCAACGCAAATAAATAATTGAGACACTCGTGTAAAATGTACATGTACAATTTGAAGAACCAATCTATAATTCATTTTATGAGTTTTTCCTATACTATAATTATGTCAAAAGTTATTGAAATTTAATTATTAATCAATTAATTTGATGTCTTACCAATTTTAAAGTGGGTGCTCAGCATTGCTAACAGCTATAAATTAGACAAACAAATTAACAACTTGCTTATTTTTAGAATAATCATTCCATTTTCACAATAAAAATCGCTATTATTTTTCAAGTCTGGACTTTTTTTAAAGTTTTTTTTTAATAATATTTAAACTCATTGCTCAGTTAGATAACTACCACATAAATTAATTTTAAACCCATTCCTATTGTTTTGAAACTTTTAAATACTTTTTGCAAAATCAACGATAAACTAATTTAAGTATTATTTTGAAATTGTTTTTAAATTTTAATAAACTATTTTCTCTTAAATTTTAATTAAAATTTTTCTATATATTATGATTAATATTTATATGATAAAGTATTAAGATAAGCTTGATTCAATAAGATTTTCTTTAATATTAGGTAATAACTTGAATAATATAAATTGTTCAAGTAAAAACAACTGAATCGCTCTCTTTTGGTGAATGTTGTCAACAGTTTATCGATATTTTCTTGAGATTAGAAGAAAAAAGTGGTCCACAGATGACAGAAACGCATTCATAAAATTCATTCGAAATTATTATTATTATTATTGGAATACTTTCCATATTATAGACTTCCAATTAACTAATAACTAATTATTATAATAATTATCACAATAAGTATTCATTAAAGTTATATTTTTACTAATAATTATTTTATTTGAAGACGAGTTAATTTTTTTGAACATTTTTTCATTGAATTAATTCATTTCTAAATTCGAGTCAAATATTAAAAATAATATCGTTATGAATCAGAGATTTCTTAAATAAGTCACTAATTCTTCATTTAAAACGTAAAATAGTGTTAATGCAGTTAAATATCATTTATGTAATAAAAGTCAACTGATCAAGGAGAAAATCGAATGATTCATTTAATTATTAATTAATCTAATCGTTGAAATAATTGTTTATTTATACCTCATTTTATATGAATATTCTGTTAACTGCAGGCAATTCACTCCCACAGGAGTTAGAGATCCCCTAGGTTAGATTGGCTTTAATTGCAATGATTCCTGGATATAAGTAAGCAAGTAAATTATTTTTCAAACTTGTTGTGACCGTCATGTCTAGACTGTACTTGGTTTTCAAAATCTAGTCATTCAATTAAAAATAAGTGAATAAACATAACTTCTGACAGAAGAGGACAACATATCAATAATTATTGTTTGAGAAGAACTCACTTTTATTTTTCAATTTTAAGCTATATTTGAGACAATAATTGTTAGATGAAATCAATAAATTAATTGGTCATGTTTATGTACAACCCTTTCTAATATTTGACAAATAAAATGAGTATGATATATTTAGGGCAATTCATGGCTTATATTAAGTAAAACGATGTTTTGCCAAAAATATGAACTTCGAAAACATTTATTTTAGTTTTTTATAAATAACTCAAATGAAAAGTTTGTTAATCGCCGTAAAAGAGTCGTTCAAATGAATATACGACTCATTCATGCCTTATATGACACGATATTCACTATATTTAACGATAATATACTGCATATAAAACATTTGGTGAAACTTTGTTTTAAGTCAACGATTCATTTCAAAGACAATTCTTGAAGTTTTGTTAAAATCAACGATATTTGCACCGAATTGTAGTCATATTTGTAGATAAAGACCGTAATAGTTATGAGAAGCGAAACAAATCAAATCACATTCGATTCGTTCAATCAATTTGTGATTTTAAGCACTAAGAAAAGGCAAATGTAATGTAATGTCGCTTTTATATGAATCATATAGGAATCAATCCTAATATTGCAACATTCATTCTTTATCCTATTATTTGATCTAGATTCTATATTAAAAGAAATTGTTTGTTTTGTTCTGAATAAAGGGTGAGATTTTAAAAATGATTTGATTTGAGTTTATTTATAAATGAAAGTCTTAGCAAATAATCAAATAACTTATCGCTAATATTTGGTTAAATAAATTGATTTGGTTTTAATTTTTCAAATCTTGATTAAAAAGTGGGAAATGCTGTCAGATCTGAAAATTTGTGTTCAAAAGTAGTTGTCATCATTCTATGCGGAAGTCTTTAAATGCTGGGCGAAGGAAGTGAATCAAAAATATGACTCCGTTGGCGTTTATGTGCCAAACGAGTTGTTTTGGGCGTCCAGTGCTGTACTATGTTGTGCTGTGCGTGTGCTATAGTTGGTTGTGTATATGGTTAATGCCAAGGACGATCGATCACAACTCACAGCCACTCTTCAGCCATAGAATACTCTATAGAATATATGCTTTATATATAACACACAATTCATGACTGAATCCATTCTTTTAACAAAAATTCAGACCATTTTTATGAGTTTTGTTTTCAATTCAATGCTTTATTTGTAATACACGTCAGAATCTAATGATCTAAAAGTGATCTGATTTTAAATATTTTCTAAATTAAGGAATTTAATCGTTTGTCGATTGAATGAAACGATTGCTTTAATTACAAGAATATATTGATATTCAACGGATTGACTTATTATTAATTCTGGAGGCAAAACATTTGCCCGGAATGTCATCCAAACATTAGTGACAGGCCTTCAAATTGATTGAAAATATTGTTTTGACACTTGACTGTCGAGCGCTGTTCATACAGAATATGAGCTAGATCAATTCAGATAATTATAACAATATTCAGGTTTTCAAGTGTAGTGCAAACAATAAAAACAATTGAATTCACGCTTTTATTAAAACCAATTAGTCATTGTTGAATGTACCTTGATTAATATTTCAGTATTTATTCAATCAAAATTGGAACAAGCTATCACCTAGGTTAATTGACTCAATGAAAACTATGAATTAAAGTTTTACACGGAATACAAGAGTATAACAAATGATTTATTGATCTTTGTTTTGATGGCAGCGAATCCGCCTCTTCACCGATCGATCGCTTGTTCTCCAAATGCTTTCTACAGTTTTTCGGATCTATTTATAGAATATTCGTTATTCGAGTAAAGCTATTGAACAACATTTGGGTTAGTGTTACGAAACACATATTCCCAACAAATTATTTTATTTTCTATTAATGTCTTTTGGTTTGCCATCAAATTAACTATTAATTCGTTTAATTCTGATTGATATCAATTTTTCTGATTAAACAATATTTTAGTGTTTATTTGTCTATTGATATGAAGTGCTTCCATATTCTGTTCATAATTTGATGACACCTTCTATTCGATAAAATTCATAAATATTTGAGTTTAAGCTTCAAAAACAATGTGTTTCTATTCCAGAATCGCATTTGAATTGAAATAATTTATATAATAAACGATTGATTACTTGTTTTAAGCATTTATTAAAAACTTAAAAAATGAGTCAATACAATAAAAATTTAAAATCTATATAATTATAATACCAATTAATATATCATTATATAAGCATTAATTCCAATACATTCACACATATCTAATATTATTACTATTTATTTAAAGTGATTTAAACTATGGTTAAGTTTAAGATTAAAATGTATTATTCATATAATTTTCTGATACAATCATTTGAGAGTTATTTTTATTATTTGTAGAATTTATATCTTAATCATTTTTTGTCATTAAAATCAAGATATAATACTAGAAATTTATTGGCAAACAATACACAAACAATAGTATTGATCTCCAAATCTCAAGATTTAAACCATTTTTTGTTTTAACATTAATTTAGTGCACAATTTAATTGAATTAAAGTTAAAATTATTTCAACAATTTCTTAGTTATAAAAGTAAACGATAAATACTATCAATAGTTTTATAATTCAATAGTTATATAAATAATATATTTTAAAATCTTTTTCATTATATATAAGATTACATTATATTAATGTCGAGATTAAAAAAGATAAGTCTTTACAATTATTTTGACTAAAAATTTTGTTATAATTTTACAATTGTTTTGTTTAATAATAAAAAAATTAAAACAAAAAACATTATTCAAAACAATGTTAAACAAACACTGAGTCAATGAAAACCATAACAATCATATCCAAGATCATCTATTTTAACTTGAAAAGTTACCCGATCAGTGATTCAACTCTTAGGAAAATATAATTTGTCGCTAATATCCAAAGACAACTATTTTATACTTTAGATCCAAAAACAGGAAAATTTGATTTCTTTTCTCTATTGATATATATTTCAGATTAAATTCACATTTATATTGTGCTATGACTGGACTCAACTCGGACTCAACTGTCAATCTTTGAATTTTTTTACTTTTAAGTAATAAAACACTTTTCTATTGTGAAAAGTCTTGAAAAAAGGAAAGACCTTTGGTTTGCAAAAAATCTATTCAAATGTTTTTTAGTTTAAAATTTTACAGAAATTCAAATTTATAAGTAATGGTCAATAATAATAATCATAATAAAAGTTTTGTTTTCTTAAATATGATAATAATAAGTAATGTAAGAATCGAGCACAATTAGTAAAAATCCACATTTGGGCAGTGTGTGCGAGTATAGTCACAACTTGTCATTCAAATTAACCCTTCATTAGAATATCAATGCTCTCCCAAAAGACCAGATAATTATTTTCTCGTCTTTTTATTGAACGCTTCGTAAGAATCAAAACAAGAAAAGCATTGCAAGGATTCTCTTCTCAATTCATAATTTTGCATAAAATAATGTATTTTTAAAAATCTTTTTGACATTTTTTTTTGAATTTTGAAATTTACCCAAAATTTTATAGAATAATAAATTTGGTAAAAATAAAAACATTTGTCTCTTAGTAAGTAAACGATCATGATCATTTTCTCGATTTGTTTGTCGTACAGAAATGTTTATCATTGTATGTGAGGTGTAATACAAATTGGAGTATTTGTACTCTGGAGGTAATAGTATTTATTTGTAACTTTGCTATTAATGTTTGACTAAATCACTAAATTCGGATCCCTTTTGGCTCTGAATATTCTGATTCTTTATATTCGTCGTTAGAATTGCGATAATTATTTACAATCAATCAATACATTCAATACATCTGTAAATTGGATTTTAGCCCAAATATCGGATCAAAGAATGAATCAATCATTGAATAGACAGAGAAATAGACATAACGTTGAGTGCATTCTTAACTCTGGTCTTCAAACTAATAATTTGTACTCAAAATTCAATCTCTGAACGCAATGAACGCTTCAATTCTGTTATTCTTATACAATATATAACATTATAATATAGAAAGTGAAAGGAGAAGATAAATGTAATAGAATATAATGTGTAAATGTAAACGATTTAACAGATTTTTCATCTTTTTTATAAGATTATTATTATTATTTGTTATCAATAATAATAGTTATCTCTTAAAAAATAACAGTAATAACAAACGTATTCTTTAAAAATTATTTTGTTTTTTTAATAATTATTATCACAATTAAACAAATATAGAGAAGAAATAATTAACAATAATATTATTTTCATATAATTACTACAAAAATGAAAAACTCTTTAAAAAATTTAAATAATCGGATCAATCATCGAATCGCTATTAATATAAATACAAACAATAATTAATAATAAATTCTTGAGAATAAAACAAATGAATGAAAGGACAGAATTCGGGCAAAAAAGCTGCTCAGACTCTGTGTATACAACTATTTCAATAAAATATCAGTTATTATTCACACCATTCGAAACCTAATAAAGATTTTCTCAATTTATTATATGACGGATAGAGGAGTCTAATAGTGAAAAATTAAAAAATTAAAACTTTTCTGTCAATAATTACAATATTTTTTTTCAGTTTTTTCATTATTTTTTTTTTGTTAATAAAAAGCTTGAAATAGACTTTTATCTCAAAATAATAAAATTTAATTCCAATGAATAACAGAAAAAAAAATTAATTTAAAAATATGTTTGAATTTTAGTTTTGCATTTGTTTTGAAATATTGTCTTTTTGTTTTTGAATTGAGTTTTGTTTAGCTCTTAATTGGCGACGAGTAAGTGTTGGTATTGGTTAGGATAGGATACGCCATTCATATTGAAGTTCATGTTATCGAAAGATTTGGAAGAATTGTTAGCATTTCCTGACGTACCGCTCAGTCGACTTGACTCGAGTGGAGTCGATTCACTCGAACCAAAGTTGCCATTCGAAGGACCGAATGAGTTGTTTGACGGCGCAGACAACCCGTTGTTGGCGGACGACATGAACGGACTACTCTTATCCAAGAAAGAGGTAAACCTATTCATACCATTGGCTGATTTGGTCGACTGTTGGCCTGAGTTTACTTTTGAAAGATCTCCACTTCCGACGGTTCCCACACTTCCCACCAATTCTGAGAGATAATTGTTGTCGAAGAGGCCGTTCATGAATGCATTCCTTTTCGATGGCGTCGATGTGTTGGATGTGTAGAGACTTTGTTGACCGCTTCCATACGTGCCATTTGGAGATGTGGGTGAGTGGGCGCCTCCGTTAGACATTAACATATAATTGTTGCCCGAATCCATTTGAGTCGAGTTCGGAGAAAGTGATCGCGAATTGTGCGGAGAAACGGATGAAGTAGAAGTGGTTGAGAACACGTTGTTGTTGGCCATCGGACCCATTCCTATAGGGGATGGCTGTCCACCAGTTGTCTGCTGTTGGAGAAGAGCTCTTTGTTTGATATAATTACTGAACTCTGTCGGAGACATTCGATGGGACCGTTTGCTGTTTGACTTGAGTTTAGTCGATCCAAATTTTGTGGCCGCAAATGTCGCGGTCGTGAAAACCACAGGAGTTGAGGTCTTACTCACCATAAATGTAGAAATGGGACTCACGCTGTTCTTATACACCGGTGGCGACGACTCCTCAACGAATGAATTGTTGACCGGATTTGGGTTCTGAATATTCAGACCTCCGAATTGAGAGGTCAGACATTCAATGGGTTTAAAACATTGCGCCTCAGGATTGAAGGTTCGGGTCACCTCCCGGTCCAAATTCTCGCGATCGATGTTGTTATCTGCCTTTTCGGAGTACAATATCTTTACCGGTCCCTTCTCAGACATGCGATAAGACACCTCTCCCGGGTCTATCCAAATGCTCAACTCTTGAGGAAGATTCTCCTGGATGTCAACCAGGTCCATACCACTGGCTCGGGAGGCCGTGTCGAAGACTGTCGGGTCCAGAGGGGGCGTACAGCGTACGCATCGATATGCAGATCCTTTGTACGGCTTCTCAGGATACCAGTGCCCCTCGAACTTGATTTTAAGGGCATTCTCGAGCTCTTCCCCGAATTGGTTGACTCTTCTTCGGGGAAGTTTGTTATACAAAAAGGAAATGAGAAAATTTAGGGCCACTTGAATCTCGACGTGCATTGCAGTTGTCGTCTGGAAAGTCCTCTAATTGTGAGCAAATGCACCTCAATTGTAGATCAGGTGCTCTCAGGCTTATTTCGGCTCCAAAAGAGTATGTTCTGAAAGCATACAAACAATCATTTTATGAATGAATTATTCAAACAATCATTTAATTGAATATTTAGTGAATATTTAGTGTTTTCTAAATTAAAATAATTAGTGTTTTCTTGAATAAATAGTTTGAAGGACTCCTCAAATGTTGAGTTAATGAGACTTTTTTGATCTTTCATTCGATAATAAACATTGAGATAAAGGTTTGCTTAAAATAGTCAATAGAAAGGGTCTTAAATTTATTTTTATACACTTTTGAAAAGACTCTCAGCTATTAATGTCTTGATTTGGAAAACCAACAAAAATTTCACAAATATTTTGATTCTAAAAGAACTTAAATCAGCAAAAATTTATCATAAATTTAGAGAAGAAAATGTCAGTTAATATACACTAATATATAGTTTTTGTGTCATAAATGGTAGGAAACGAAGGAATTTCAACTAAAACTAAAATTAATGTTAAGAAATCGATTCTTACAAATAATTATAGATAACTATTTGTATTTCTGATCCACAGAATTGCCTGAAATTTTTTTCTAATTCTTGAGTCTATAAATCACTTTGAATTGCATTTAATATAAACACTCGAATAGTATTCAAATACTAATTAAAATTTTTCAAAAATGCGTCAAAAAGTGTAGTCAAAAACACTTTCATTTTTATCCACATTTGGAAAAATAGAGTGAATGTAGTGCTGAGTGCGAGTGAAGGCAACTCTAATTTTGGACAAAAATAGCGAATTGAAAGCACAGAATCTGTGATATAATGAAAGTTAGAAAAAATCGATGACCCACTTTCGATGTGAACATACATTTCTCTACTCTTATATTACATCTATTTATTCAATAGTATCTCATATAATACTAAACTCCTTTACCATTGATTTTTCAAAAGAGGGAAAGGAGGAGAGAGTCACTCAATTTGGGGAGAGAGAGAGAGAGAGAGAGAGAGAGAGAGAGAGAGAGAGAGAGATAGAGAGAGAGAGACCATTAAATCATATATCATTTGACAACAATTCTCTCTATTTGGGCAAGGTTGCTTGAAAAAAAGTTGCAGGTTCTTAAAGACTTATGAGACCGAGTAATTGAATTTTAATTCCTATGTTTTCATTTGATTGCATTCATATAATAAATATTTATAAAATTCAAGTCCCAAATGAATGGCTTTACAGTCGATAAAACTGTATATCCATTGAATTTTATTTCAATACAGAGATAATGAATATTAGATATGAAGAGGAAAATTACACAACAAATGCTTACAAAAAGTTTTTGTTCGTCTAATTATTATTATTGTCTAATCAGTAAACCATTGGTTTTACGAGCGAAGGGTTTTTCAGTAGTTTGAGTCTAACCTTCAATACCTTTTGATTACATTCGGCACACATTATATCAGTTTTATGGCCTTTCAAACATCAAAGAGGAGTAGAATAAGAGGAGTAGGGTCATATCAATTCACCAAATTATAATAGGCTTTCATTTGATTAATAAA